>CBVK0102064636.1:0-11900 GCA_900067695.1 Picea abies
AACAAGAAATCATTCATACATAGCATAAAAGCAATTGCATGATAGAAAGAGTAAAACATTCATGAGCATAACATTCAAAGATGCATACACAGAGAATATATGGACACCATGAGTCTGAATCACAGCTTTCTTCATATTAATCCAGAACTTCTGTACATGGATTCTACTACACAACTCTCTGTTTCTCTTCTATGCTCTATCTCTAATAATGTTACAATACACAAGGAGGGTGTCTATATCCCGTTTCCCTCTTGCGCCCTAAAACTGTCTAATATACATTCAATTTAATCTACCTGCATTAACTACTATAAATGCCTTCTACCTACTAAGGACGAGAGAAAATCGCTCAAGGTCCTGTTACATTTTACAAGTGTGCTTCTTCTTAATGGCTTCATTTAAGATCGCGCAATAACTTCAAGGTGATTTCAAAATTTGTGCCGGGCGCTTTTCCAACTATCCGTTGTCTCTACGCTGACTCGCTTGAGATGCTCCTGCATCACAACTGTAAGATAAGACACACACATGTGCCATGTTAAAGGGTGAAAACAATAGCTTCCATAGATTCCAAAAAACTTGACCCACTAATTTCAAATTCCCCCCCACCATGCTTGGTGAGTACTTCTTTGCTTTTATTTTAACGAGCTTGAGGAGGATAAAAAATGAAAAGTATAGCTCATCTTTGATGTGTCCCTCAAGATATGTTTAACGAAATTGAAGAAGGAGGGGTTCGGTCCCGTATGGGTAAGATATGTTTAACGAAATTGAAGAAGGAGGGGTTCGGTCCCGTATGGGTCATGGAGATTGGACTCACATAGGTCCTTCAATGCATAATTTGATGAGCCCAAAGAAGGTAAAATCAATGGTTTTTCATGTTTGAGAGTTTGAAAATAAATTAAAGATGAATCTATGTGTGAATTTTTCATAAATTTAGTCTCCCAAGCCCGAAAAAGTGTAAAACAATACAAGGGATAACTCTTCTAGTCATGCTTGACTAGAGTATTCCTTTTTCGTAATTAGTCCTGTGAGGCTGAAAAAGGGATAAACTACCACTCAAAACACACCCTTTCAAACCTTTTAACGAGTGTGAAAGGAATCAAGCTTACTCAACAATCTTTTCTTTTTTAGGGAGTCCAAAAAGAGATTAAAGGAGACTCCAAAGAGTTCCTTTTTCGTATAGCTTTTACGAGTTTGAAAAAACGATAAAAGTCATGTATAAACGAGCATGAGAAAGAAAAAATACTAATCTCGTTCTAGAAAATATTACTAAATTATGATGGGAATGACTCCCAAGCACTACAAGGAAAATACATTTTAGCAGAGGTTATAACAAAGGTTTATAGTGTTACAAAATTAGAAAAAATTGCCAAAAAAACCTCTGCTACAACATTTGTTATCGATAGTGAATGTTTTTGCAGATACTATAATGGAAGTTGATTATAAATAAAAAAAATCTGGGCGACTGAAGGTGTTAGCGGATGTTTATAAATCAATGCATTTGTATAAGGCACAATTACTAGTGCGTACATACACCTACAACATCAATGTTGTACACTTAACTTCAAGCACCGGTGCCGTAAAATATGAAAGCACCGTGGTAGTAAAATATTTAAGCACCGAGGCGTTTGTCTTATAAGCACTTGAGCTTTAACATCAAAATGCACTAGGAGAGTTAAGAATAATTAAGCATCGGGGCTTTCTGCATAGAATGCACCAATGTGTTATTAATAAGAAGGCACCAATGCTGTATAAAATAATATGCACCGGTGCGTTACAGGGAAAAACACCCCGGTGCGTTACAGGGAAAAACACCCTGGTGCATTAAAAATAGAAAGCATCGGTGTTTTGCAGTAACAAACAAGCCCTGATGCTTAACAATAACACATACGCACTGATGCGTATCACTAACACATCCACACCGATGCTTCATATAAGATTAACGCACTGATGACCAAATTTTTAATATAATTTTGTGGTATTAAATTAATATTGAAACTAGTTCTAATTGATTACATAAAAGCACCGATGTGAATTTCATATGAAACACACCGGTGAGTTTTAATATTAAACGCGTCGATGAGATTAATAATTAAAATACACTGAGAAACATCGACGTGTGATAGTGCAATTTTTGTTATTTTTTAATTCCATTATTTATCAAAAAATTTACATATATCTTATATTTTGATTAGTGAATTTGGATATGATGTTTCGATTAATTTTTTATATCATCATATTTTTCATCTCTTGATTATAATATTTAGTCATCCATATATTTAATCAATGATGTAACATTTCACGATGACATTGGACAATGCAATATAATAAATTAAAACATATTTTATTATATGAATAAGAGGGTCTTTGTCATACAAAATTGGACACTTATTGGTAATCCCTTGTCTTTCAATTGTTACACTATGTCCATCACATTAAACAAAATTGTCTGATTTTCACAAACAATTTTTTCAAAAAAATACAATTGCATCTTGCGTTGATATCCAAATATATTGGTCATCATTCTTCAATGGAGTTGTTGTTAGTGCTCGAGCTACTTCTCATCATCATTTACATCTTCTATATTAATTAATTTTGTTTTGTTATGATGAAATTTTGTTCCCTTGTTGTTCGTGCATGTAGAACATTAAACATATGTGAATTAGTAGATTGTTTGAAACATGCCATCTAATATTCCTAAGTATATTATTAATGAAAATTCAAAAACAAAAATCATATTGAATTGTATTTTTTCATTCACTTGATTCATACCTCTGCAATTTTTCCATTAAGATTTTACGCTTTTCTGCATTAATATCAGAAATAATGTTATAATGCTTTCTGATTTTGTGGCTCTGCATGACACACACTAACCAATACATATTAGTTAAACTTACATATTGTTCAATCATATTAATTTTGTATAGAATTTATAGAGAACTTGCCTTTTTTGTTTTTTTGGATGTGTCATCATTGTGTCGACCATAACTTTTCTTATTTGAACTCTTCTAACTCATATTTTTATCAATATACAACCTGTACCATTCAATACATAAATTATTAAATACATTTTATAAATAAATCACATAATTTTCAGTGAAAAAAAATCATTGTAACCAATCTTCTTTTTATATATAAAGCACCGATGCATTTATTAAATAAAACACATCGGTGTGTTCCATACAACAACACACATCGAACACTTTAATTTCTTTTTTTAAATATTGTGAATTATAATAGTGTGATATATATAGAAGACATCACAACGACTATAGTGGAAAACAAAAACATAGCAAACAAATTAAACATTCATAAAAAAAACAATAGAAAAATTACACACTAATGAGAAGAAAAATTAAAAAAATTAAAAAAATTATGTGACAAGATTTTTTGTTTAGAATAGATGATCGACGATATATATTTTTATGCGCCATATTTATTTTATTTTATTTTTAAATCTGGCTAAGTTGGTGCGTTCCTTATACATAAACGCACTGGTGTGTTTCTTTCGAGAAGGTGCACCAGAAAAGCGGAAAATGTTATTAAAAAAAATGTCAAATCGGAAACCGTTTAAAAATAAATTAAAAAAGGAAGAAGTTCGATTGCGTTTGGTTTTTGATGCAATAAGTGGTCCCTTTGCATCACATGCCAAACATTTATATATAGAAAAACAAACCCATTAGATCTAACATACCTAAAACAAAAATCCATATTTCTAAAGTGATAGAGGGAGTTAAACCCTAGGGTGAAATTTTGCATTCACTTAAGAAAAAAAAAACAAGGGTTTAAGGTAAGTATGCTTTTTTTTCTATGAATGTAGGGTTTTGAGTGAATCACCGTACCCTTAAAATCCTGATTTTCAGAATATTTCTGCTATTCCAAAGTATTATTTTGCTCCATAGTGCTCCCCAGTATGCCTCTCTTCCAAATCCGTCTCCTGTAAATTTTGGAAAAATAATGAAAATATTGAATACCTTCTTAATATTAAAAAACTTTATGAAAAAGGTTTAGAGTGAATCACCATACCCTTGTAATTCTCATATTCTGAATAATACTGTGGTTCCAAAGTATTCTTCTCCTCCATAGTGTTCCTCCGTATGTCTCTCTTGCAAGTCTCTTCCCTACATTTTTTTTCAAAATAATGAAATAGTGAATAGATTTTTAGTATTTAAATGACTTTGATTTGGAAAGGTACATAGGAAGGAAGATGAGGTCTAGTTATCCCATGCTAATCAAAATGAATGGCCTCATTACTTGGATAGGGTTCAAACACAGGAGGATAAATTCCCCCTAGTATAGTAGATTTAGTATTAACAAGAAAAATGTGAGTGATATCGACTTCACTCTCTAACGAGAGAGTGGGATTGACTGATGATGGGATCAGATCAATCACTTGGTGGGTGTCACTCTCTAAGGGGAGAATGAGATAGACCAATTATAGACTTGGGTTGACCACCTGGATTTCAATATTCACGATAAGAGTAGGATCGATCGAAGAGGGAAACATATTGACCACTTTAGCTTCACTCTTCAAGGGAAGAGTGAGATTGACCGATAATGGAATCAAATTGATCACTTTAGCAACCAATGGTGGGTTAGGAGAGATCTTACAATAAGCAATTGGAAGTTGTGGTTGGGAAACAATTATTTCTTCCAAAAATTTTGAGGCTTCATACATACGAGGGAAAATGTGAGTTTGATGAATTCATTTGCATAACCTACAAGGCAATTTGACTCTACTTTTCTTTTCCTGAACCTTACTTTCACTAGTTGATAGGTTGTCACCAACATGACCTGCAGAGGCTGATGACACAAGTTGTTTAGAACTCATGGACCACACATTTAAAACCTTGGGAATACCAGGGAAATCCTTAAGAAGGTGGTCACCCTTACAAAGCCTGCAAGGGAATTGGGGTTTTCCAGTTGTCTTGATAGGCTTGTGAACCTCATCAATATTTCTAGGCTAATTGATAGTAACTGGTTGATTGCTTCCAACATGTCCTGAAGTGGTTGGAGGTTTGGACCCTTTCTTATTTTTCTTCTTCTTATTATCCACCTGGTTACTAGCTTCATATCTTTCACTAGGAAAAGGAGAAAAAGGGGAAGAAGACAAAACTGACGAAGAAGGAGAAGGATCAATATGATGTACCTGTTCTTTGGTCGAGGTTTTTGAATTCAAAGAAATGTGAGAAATTGATATTACTGGAGTGTAAAACAACCATACTGGTAACCCAACAGTGAGTCCTTGAAGAATCAATGTGGAAATATAAGGAGGACCAACGTTTCAAAAAGAAGGAAAAACAAAAGGTTCCCCAAGAGAAGGGGTCCCTTCCTTGGTAGTTCTAGTAATTGAAGACATAAACATTGATTCAACCTAAGGTCTATCTGCAAGGGAAAAAAAACATCACACGCTAAAAAATATAGGAAGAAAACATACAAACAAACCTTCCCACAATGAAACTAGTAGTTGGTGATGAAATCCAATGTCACAGGATCAATATAGGAAGGGGATGAGATAGAGTGGGTGGAATAGTTACTTTTTCACCCTGATTAACAAACTTACACCCTAGTACAAGTTCCTGCATGATACAACCATGGGTTACTCTCCAAGGATCTTGAGTGAGTTTGACCAACGTATGTTCCAGGTACAACAAAGACTTCCCTCTTCATCATCACCTTGTGTATGAGCCCTAAATATTATGGCCACTAAGGTTACCACTTATAATAGTAGATCCTGGGGAAAAATCGAGAGTTGGGTATACACACAAGAGTAGGGCCAAAATTCAAAATCCCCTTGAGAGGTGCCTCTGACTGAGATGTGAACCTTCCAAGTGATCCCCAAGTGTCTTACGAGAACACTCCACCAAGACCAATGAAGTGGGGTTAGTTACTTTGCTGGCCCTAATGTGACCTCATGATTGACCCTTGCGTGAGAAGGGCTACCCAGGACAGTGATGTGGAAAATGAATTTATCTCCCTAACTTAAGATTCTATGTTTTCTTTATAGATTTGGAGAGTTATCTTCACCACCTACTCCAAATCCCTACAAATAATCTAATGTAGTTTTGCAGAGCCCTAGAAAGAAAAATCTTTGGATGGATTTTAATTAGCGCTTTAATTTTATGGATGTTCATTTACTCAGGGATATGGAGGTGCAACTGTTGATATTGTGACATGACTCTTAAAACCATGCAAAACAAAAATGAATGCAAAAATTTCAATTTCGATGAATGGTAACTATGGAAAGAATAAGAGTTTTTTTTTATTCCCAAATGCATAAACCCAATGCAATCTACCAAATGCAAACTACAAACATGTACCACCCAAAAACTAGAATGGATTTTTTTTTCCATTTGATCCAATGCAATAAGATATGCAAAAAACTTTAATGCTTCACTACTTTCAAATGGAGCGAAAGGAATCAATGTTTGATTAAAAGAAACACGAAGAAAGAAAGAATATAAAACAAAAATGGACTCAAAAAGGTTGACAAGTACCCAAAGAATACAAATGTAATAATGCTTCCAACATAATTTCAAACAAGAACCAAAATGATGTAAAAGAAGAAGAAAACAATAACTCTTGGCAATCCTAAAAAAATGAGCAACAAGAATCAATATTCAATTCTGGGTTTTGGTGGACAAGAGAGTCCTAGTAATTGAAAAAGTGAGATGTTTCAATGAAGGAAAAAAAATCTCAATACCAAACAAACTTTGCAAACTCTATTTGATGAAAACTTCCAAACAATCAATAAATCTAAAGACTTTGCGAGACAAAGATCAAACCACTGAAAGGTAGGATGAACTAGGGGATCGTGTTAACCCAAGGGGACCATATAATTTAACAACTAGGAGAAGTTTGAAAACTCGAAGAAAGAAAGGAAAAGAGTGATGCATATCAATTTATCAATCAAAACAAATTCAAAGACAAATAAGGAGACTCTGGTCTAAAATCCTCTTAAGAAAAGATTGAGAAAAATAGAGTAGAACCTCATGGATCCACGTAAAAGAAGAGACTGGTGCCCCTGTTACCAAAGGAACACATCTCTATGTCACTCCCTATGAGACCAAGGGGGAGTTCCAGTTAGGAAAGTGGTGCTATTTTAACCATTGTAGAGGAGTGTTAGTTCTAGAAAGTTCTTGAAAAGAGCACAGAAAAGCTTAAAATTAGTAGAGACTAAGTCAATGATTCTGTAAAATTATTTATAAAGATGAGGGAATGGGAAATAACTCAGAATCAATAATCAAACAAACAATATCTAATCATAAAGAAGGATTCAATATGAACCAAAGGAAATACTACTGCAGTGGAGTCTCCATTTTTTGATTATGAGAAATATTACCTTGTAGACAGGTTTAGCTCCCATTTGGACCAAGACCCCTTCTTTGGTACAAAGGAAGAAGTTAAAAAATTATTTCTACTTTCCTTATAGATCTAGTTCATAACCAATCTAAATGAGAAAGATAAATAATGTGACGTATCTTATTTCGACATTTGTCCTCGCTTCTGTAAGCTTCAAGATTGATATCCAATCTCCTTAGTGCGAGTCGGGACCTGCTATGAACAAAAAATAAATACTTTCTCCTACTCTATGTGATTAGATAAAACATATCTATCTATACCCTATTTGAATTAAGCATAGACATTACAATAAACAATCATAATGAAAGGAATAGGCCAAGTTAATATTACTAGAAATCCAAAAGAATGAACTTACAAATTAAGTTGATGTCGCTGCAATCTTCACCAAGATCTCCTCCTCTATCCCTTGCATGAAAGTTTTGAGATCAAAATTATAATACTTTCTCCTAGGATCAAAGGTTTGACACCTAAACTCTTCCTCTTTTCACCGTGGAAATAACTTCAATTTATAGGATTGGGAGGCTCAACCACCATGTGATAATAAGCGAAGTGGTTGAGGATATGGATCCATGAGTTGGGATTTGATCCTAAGATAGTTCCATAGGATATTATTCGACCCAAAACAACCTCATCTATTCATATTTGTCCCTTAAGAAAAGGACAGATTCAATATATTTTCCTCGAACCAAACTGGTGCTCCCCTTGAGTTCGAGATAGAGTGCCATTAGCACTCTCGAAATAAGGAAAAGGGGGAGCCACCCTATGAAGTGGCACTCCCCTCGCATGGCCAAGGAGGTGACACCCTTCATAAATTCTCAAAACATGGTTGACTTTCCAAGTGAAAAGCATGTTTCTGTCCTTGAAATGATGGGTTTCTTCTTCAAATATCACTTAGGGATCATGGAAAATGTCTTTCATGGTGTCAACGAGTTGTCACACTTGGAAAAGTGCATGCGACACTTAGTAAGGTGCATACAACACTTTGCAAAACTTGCGACACTTAAGTGTGGCATTTTTATGTGTAACAGATTCCCCCTAAAGTGTGAGGTCATCAGAGAAGAAGATGGATGAAAACATTAACAAATGTGATGGAAATCACCAATGATGACAATGATTCCCAAGCTACCTTTAGTACATTCTAGAGAATATGAATAAATGAGTTGAGGTAGAATATTCATGGAATCATTTGATCAGAGGCCAATGGTGTAAACCTACTGTCAAAAGCAAGGAGGTCTGCCATTGAGGAATGCAGATCCCAAGGTACTAACTGGTTTCTAAGTCTAATTCCTGGACAATGTGTTGAATTTGAAAGGATTTGACTCGTTGAAGGAGGGCCATGATATACCCCAACATCGACACGAAACTGACACAGGAAAGTGATGTGATATGGTGGATTAAATGAGTGTGTATTGACAAAGAATGGAAAATGGTGATATTGTAGATGGTTGGCTTGGAATGAAACTTCCCTTGAATATTGCGAGGCATGAAAAATGACTTGGCAGCATTGACTTGATGAGTACCATTAACATAATGTGATGACAATAAGAGAACTCTTCAAATGGAATGAAAAAATATAAAGACAGATGGAATTGGTATGACTCAGAGACAATCAGATTACCCAACTATAAGATGAGACAAAAACATGTTCCATATTCAAAGGTGACAACAATAGCTACCATGGATTCCAAAAAACTTGACCCACTCTTTCAATTCCCCTCCCCACCATGATTTGTGAGTACCTCTTTTTTTTTTTTTTAACAAGCTTGAGGAGGATAACAAATGTTAGGTATAGCTCATATTCGATGAGTCCCTCGACATATTTTTAACAAACCTGAAGGAGTGGTTTGGTCCCATATGGGTCTTGGAGATTAGACTCACATAGGTCCTTAAATGCATAATTTTATGAGCCCAAAGAAGGTAAACTAAATGTTTTTTTTTTTTTTTAGAGAGTATAAAAAGATCTTAAAGATGAGTGATGTAGGACCCCCCCCCCCCGTGCTAAACCACTAACCAACTACCCCCCCCTCCGATATTCCACTTACTGCTTCCACTTACCACCCTCACCTCCCACTGACACTTTTCTTCCACTCACCTGTCCTTTCTCCATTGTTGTGTCAACGACACTCCTCACTTATCCCCACCTACCATGTGTACTCCACTTCCCGTCCCATGTCATATCCCTTTTTGTTTTCCCCCCTCTTATATTCCAACACATGTTCCTCTTCCTCCAGGTCACCCCATCATTGCGACGTGTTCCCCTCCTAACCAATCACGTGCTACCAAATTTCTCCTTTGCCTCCACGTCTGCCACCCGCTTTTGCCTGATCGCTTTCCCTCTGCCATGTCTTTCCACATGGCCTCTCCTCATATCATCTTCACATCGAGTATGCTAATTTTCCCTTTATAGGTCATCGACTATTCTTCGCTTCGCGTCATATGCTCCAAGTCATCGCATCAACCTCCATGTTTCCCTGCTAGTTTTTCCACAAATTCCATAAGCATATATATGGAAGTATAAGAAGGCCTCCTCATATTGCAGGTGCAGAGTTGACCAAGCCTTACCCAATCCCAAGGGAGCAGTTAATGTTAATGTGGAAGGTGGGTGAGACATAGTCTCCTTCCATAAATAGAAGGTCAGAAAAGGACAAAGCACAAAAGATGATTGTGAGTCCAACCTGATAGATATCACATCTGACAGATGACTGCATGGGTAGTCTAATCAACATCTGCATGAGCAGCCTGACAGAGAATCTTATCAACACAAATCTATGAATGCATAGAGGATCACGTTTCAGGCAATACGCGTCAGTTCCGAGTATATGTAGGCATTTTTTCCATTTTTGTAGGGGTTGATGGTAGAGATGAGCTCCCATATGTAATGTTTTAGTAAAGTGCCTAGTTCTCCAGTTATGTATGTTATTCTAAGACTTCTTTTTTAATAACAATCAACTTTCTTCTTCGTTTCTCTTGACCTTTGATATTGGAAACTCGGGCATGAATGAGTTGATTTGTTGTGACTGTAATGTAATGTAGGTTTGATTACATTGTTGTTATAACATTTTTAGTATCTTGAAGTTATCAGATTTGAGAGGATCTCACCTCTGAATCTTTTCTTCCCTAGGCTACTAGAAGACTGGATATCCATAGTAGTCCTCTACACTTTCCCCTATTCTTCAACCTATTCCCCACTATACTATTTTATTGCTTGAATTTAGATAGATACCTCATTATCTATGAATAAATTCCCCTGGTTTATGATTTAAAATGATATATCTTGAGTTTGCGTCCATTAGACCACTTTTAAACCAATTCGTGACACATAAAACTAATGGGTATCGGGCTTACTCCTGCTGCAATCTAGGAGTGACTCCTGGTGCCAACAATAGGCATACCTATTCTTGAGTGATAAAGGACTTTTAAGGTATGGCATAGCCACCATCAAATACACTACAGATCCATAATCATATTGACTGAGGAGTATAGCCACCAAAGATACAATGTGGATCTATACTTCCATGACATGAACCACCAAAGATACAATGTGGATCTATACTTCCATGACATGAATTGATTGTAGCCATGAAAAATACACAGTGGATCTATGAGATGACAAAATATATTCACAGACCAATACAAAGTGGATCTATGTGATAGTATATATATATCAATGTGCTCAAATAATCTCCTTTCGTAGCCTGGGTAAAGTAGATATTAAAATGAACAGTCAACCAAGGGTCTTCTTCTCGATCCCGATGTTGTACGAATCTAGCCATGTGAATAGATGCTTTGATGTCGAACATGGTAGAAACCACTTGATTACCAGTCATTGAGGTAAATTGTTAACAAGTGCGAGGGAAATCACCAATGATGTTAATGACTCCTAAGGTACCCTAGTACATTCAAGAGAATGTGAATAAATGAGATGAAGTCGAACATTCGTGGAATCATTTGATTAGAGTTCAATGATGAAAACATATTTTCGAAGGCAAGGAGGCCTTCCATTGAGGCATATAGGTCCTAAGGTACTAACTGGTTTCTAAGTATAATTCCTGGATGATGTGTTGAAGTTGACATGAAAAGACTCGTCGAAGGAGGGCCTTGATGTATCCCCCATCAACGACATGAAACTGACATAGGAAAGTGATGTAATATGGTGAATCAAATGAGAATGGACTAACACAGGAAATGAAAACTGGAAATACTGTAGATGGATGGTGTTAAGTGAAACTTCCCGTGAACATGATGAGGCACGACAACTGACTTGGCAACACTGACTCAACGAGTACCAAGAATGTAATGTGATGAAAATAAGAGCACTCTTTGACTGGACAAAAAACTATGGTGACACATGGAATTGGTATGACTCAGATACAAGCATATTACCCAACTATAAGATGAGACGTAAACAGGTGCCATGTTTAAGGGAGACAAAATATGCCATAAAGGATTCTCAAAAGCCTTGACCTACTTCCTTCAATTTTTTTCCCCACCCAGATAGACGAGTACCTCTTTTTAATTTAACGAGCTCGAGGAGGATAACACAT
>CBVK0102064643.1:0-11613 GCA_900067695.1 Picea abies
TTTTTTTTTTTTTATTCTTTTTTCCGTTTGATCCAATGTAAAAATATATGCAAAAAAATTTAATTCTTCACTACTTTCAAATGGAATGAAATGAATCAATGTTTGACTCAAAGAGACACAAAGAAAGATATAAGATTAAACAAAAATGCACTCAAAAAGGTTGACAAGTACCCAAATAATACAAATGCTATAATGCTTCCAACAAGAACCCAAAGGTTGTAAAAGAAAAAGAAAACAATCACTCTTGGAAATCCTCAAAAAATGAGCAACATGAATCAATATTCAAGTATGGGTTGTGGTAAAGAAGAGAGCCCTAATCATTGAAAAAGAAAGATGTTTCAATGAAGGCAAAAAGAGCTCAATACCAAACAACGTTTGCAAACTCTAGTTGATGAAAACTCCCAAACAATCAAGCAATCTAAAAACTTTGCGAGATGAAGATCATACAACTAAAAGGTAGGATGAACCAGGGGATCTTATTAACCCAAGGGGACCATACAATTTCATAACTAGGAGAGGTCTGAAAACTCAAAGAAAGAAAGGAAAAGAGTGATGAATATCAATTTCTCAATCAAAACAAAGGCAAAGATAGATAAGGAGACTCTGGGCTAAAATCCTCTTAACAACATATTGAGAAAAATAGAGCAGAACCTTATGGATCCATATAAAACAAGAGACTAGAACCTATATTACAAAAGGAACAAAGTGCTATGGCACTCCATAAGAGATGAAGAGGGAGTGCCAGTCAGGTCAATGGCTCTCTAGTAACTATTATAGAAGAGTGTTGGTTCTAGAAAGTGCTTGAAAAAAGCACAAAAAAACTTAAACTCAGTAGAGACTAAGTCAATGAATCTGTAAAATTATTTATGAAGATGAGGGAAGGGGAAATAACTCAGAATCAAGCATCAAATAAACAAGATCTAATTATGAACAAGGATTCAATACTAACCAAAGGAAAGACTAGTCAAATTCCTTCCCCAACAGAGTCACCATTTTTCTGTTATGAAAAATATTACCCTATTTTTAGGTTAAGCTCCCATTTGGACTAAGACCACTTCTTTGGTTCAAATACATAAGTAAACAAATCATTTCTACTTTCCTTATAGATCTAGTTAATAACCAATCGAAATGAGAAAGAGAAAGAATGTGATGTATCGTGTTTTGACATTTGTCCTCATTGCTCCAAGATTCAAGATTTATCTCCAAGTTCCTTAGTGCGAGTCAGGACCTGTTGTCAACAACAAAGAAATCCTTTCTCCTAATATATGTTATTAGATAAAAAAAATATATCTATACCCAATTTGACTTAAGCATAGACATTACAATAAACGGTCACAATGAAAGGAATAAGCCAAATTAATATTAATGGAAAGACAAAAGAAGGAAATTACAAATAAAGTTGATGTCACTGCAATATTCTCCAATATCTCCTCTTCCATCCATTGCATTAAAGTATTGAGATCAAAATGTTGATACTTTATCCCATGATCAAAGGTTTGTTCACCTTGGAAATGCCTTCAATTTATAGGATTGGGAGGCTCAACCACCATGAGATATTAAGGGAAGTGGTTGAGGATATGGATTCATGATTTAGGATTTTATCATAAGATAGTTCCATGGTATAGGATTCAAACCAAAAAAACCTCATCTCTTTAGAGTTGTTCTTTAAGAAAGGCGAGAATTGCCATATTTTCCTCGAACCAAATTGGTCCTCCCCTTTATTTAGAGACAGAGCGCCACTAGTACTCCATAAATAAGGAAAAAGAATAGCCACCCTATGAAGTGGCACTCTCCTAGCAAGGCTAGGGGGCCCCATCCTTAACAAATTCTCAAAACATGGTCTAATTTCTAAGTGAAAAGCATGTTTCTGGCCTTGAAATGATGGGTTTCTTACTCCAATATGACTTAGGGATCATGGAAAATGTATTTCATGGTGTCAACGAGTTGTGAAACTTGGAAACACTTATTAAGGTGCATAAGACACTTGAAAAAGTGCATGCGTCACTTAGTAAGGTTCATACGACACTTTGTGACACTTAAGTGTTGCATTTTGATGTGTAACCAATGCTCCCTAAAGTGTGAGGTCAGAAGAGAAACAAATGGATGAAACACTTTAAAAATTCTTCAATGAAAGGGCATTGGAGTATGAGAACTTGGAAGAAGCTGCAAACAACCATCAAACAATATAAATATATGTTTCATTCCTGAGGAAGGAATACCTATGCTCTGAATACGAGTTGATTCAAAGCATGGTTGTCGACCAATACACTATGGATCCATGAGAATACTGACTAAGGATATGGACACCAGAGTTACAATGTGGATCTATACCTCCATGACATGAACTAATTGAAACCAAAAAGAATACCCAGTGGAGCCACAAGATGACAAAACATAGCCATAAATCAATACAATATTGATCTATGTAACAATATATTTATCAATAATATTGCCGGCATAGTGATTGTACTAAAATATTTTACATGCTCAAATGATCTCCATTGCAGCCTGGGAAAACCACATAACATAGTAAGCACTAGACCTAGGGTCTTCATCTCGATACCAAAATGGTATGAGTCTACCCATGCGAATAGATGAATTGATGTCGAACATGGTAGAAACCACTTGATTACTGGTCATTGAGGTATACCATGAACAATTATGAGGGAAATCACCGATGATGAAAATGATTCCAAAGGTACCTTTAGTACATTCCAACAAATGTGAATACATGAGTTGAGGTCAAACATTCGTGGAATCATTCAGTCAGAGGCGAATGGTGTAAACCTACTGTCAAGGTTTCTGAAATCTACACATAGGTGGATCTCCCCAAACTTTTTCCTGTTGAGGTTTATGAAATATACACATAGGCGGATCTCCCCAGACTTTTTCCTCACAAAGACCAAATTTTCTACTCGTGTAGAGTGTCTAACCTGGAAGATAATTTTGGCACCTAATAGTTTCTTTAACTCTTGACACATGAGAGGTTCCAGGGATGGGTGGTTCTTCTAGAGCTTCTATTGGAAGGGTTTCACTTCAGGTTTTAATGGGATAGTGTGTTGAATGATGCAAGTATCATAATTTTTCATATCTCTGTAGGACCAAGAAAAAACATGTTGATATTGTCTAAAAAGTTTGAGATAGGCCTTCCTTTCCTCTTTAGATACCGTCTTGCCGAGATTTATATTCTTGGGTTTTTCCGGGGTTCCTAGATTTATAGTTTCATGCATGGGACATGAACTCCCCATATTTGTGTTGGTTGACCCTTTGAACCTTTCTCTTAAGTCAATTTTTTTTTCTAAATTAGCTAACCATTTCAGTATCGTGTGAGATCTTGGTTTGTCAGTCAGTTGATCTATGTGAGGATCGGTTTCTGCTGATTGTTCTTGGAATACTTCATCGTCAATAGCCAAGTATTTAAAATTATCCTGATTGGTCAAAATTTTTATGATATGTTCATTTCCTTCAAAGACCTTCCAATTAGAAATATTTTTGGGCATCGACAGTTTTTAGAGTAGCTCCACAGTGAACTGGTAGGATTCATAATCTTCTAGAGGTGATATCCTTGAGGCAGCAGTGGCGAGAGAATCAACAAGAATGTTTTGAGTTCTGGAGATCAGTGTAATGTTGAAGGCTTCAAAACACTCTATTAGTCTGTGTACTTCCTATTGGTAATTCTTTAGGTGTGGAGAGTTGCAACATATAGTGTTCCTTACTTGTCTAATGATTATTTCAGAATCTCTGAAAACCTTAAATTCTTTAATGTTTAAGTATATGGATTCTTTAGCCCTTGTACCAGAGCTTCATACTCGACAGTATTTTTTGTGCACTCGAATTCTAGTCTACAGGATAGGAAATGTCGTTTACCTTTTGGATCAATGAGGATGCACCCTTCCCCTCACCCTTCTTGTGATTTAGATCTATGAAAGTATAAGGTCCAAACTTGTGGGTGAAACCTATGAACTTCCCCTTTTTCGTCACTTTCCTCCTCTCCTGTTGCCTGTTCCATGATTTCTAATGAAGGTTCTTGACAAAAGAGGGTTTCCTCTACCATTGTCAACAATTTTGATTGAAAAATCATTTCGGAGTTTTGAGTAAGAGGGACATCAAATGAGAGGGGGGAGAAATTCTTGAAATCAGAGTCACATGAATAATTTCCTAGCATGGGGAAATATGCTGATGAGGGTTCATTGAGGGTTTCTAAGTCAGTGAAATTATGTTTTAGATATCTTTCCCTATCGATCCTGATCATATTCGCGTGTCCCTTTAATGGCAGCAAAAGGTGAGCCCAGTTTGTACTAAAGTATCCATTTAATTTCTCCAACCAATATTGACTTAATAACAATCCATAAGCTTCTAGGATATCTACTATGATGATGTCAATTACTTGTACAAATTTAGGGCGTGTCTCTATTCTGATCATTAAATCTTTGAGCTCTCCCATAACCTTTACCTGGGTTCTATCTAGGTGTATTAAATGTTTATCGCTTTTGAGAGGGACTACATTTATTTTTTTGTAAATAGACAATGGCATACCATTAGAGGATGCTCCCAAGTCAACCAAACAATTATGGAGGTTTATGTTGATGACTTGAAATGTCAAAAGGAATGGTGGGACAAAAGGTTTTCCCTTCTTATCTTCAGAGGAAGCGTTCATAGTTGGTTTATTCCTTAGATCTATGGGAGTTATATTTTCTCCTTGGTCAATGCTTGTTGTAGGATTTTCTACTGATTTCAATGCTTGTAACAAAAAGTCCTTTTGCTGAGGGATTCTACATATGTCCATGACCGATATATTTGCTTTCAAATTTTTCAAGTATTCTACTATGTTGTAGTCTAGCTTGAAAAATTCTCATGTATGGATGTTTATAGGATTTCTTTGGGGGACAAAAGGTGCTTTCGGGTGATCGTGAGATGGTTTTCCTCTCGAAGTTTGGGCAGTAGTAAGATCGTTTGAGACAGGTTGATCCCTACTTCGTGTTTTCACATCCAAGACCTCTGTGGGTGGCTCTTGAACCTCAAATAGGTCACCAGAAGGCATTGGTAGGTCAGGGTCCCATATCAGCATGGATGTTTCTTCTGGTGGATCAACTTCTTCTTGATCAACAACATTCATAACTGATCCACTTGATTGTTTGGTTAGGGAAACTTCATCTAGAAACTGGTTGGCCATCAAATTCATGGCATGCACCCATTATGGGAAGTCTCTTTTAGAGTGTTTCTCTTGGTGATAAGTACAAAAAGATTCAGATGCTACGTTTCCCAGATCGATGTTTAAGTTGGATGGGGGAGGTTCAATAACTTTGAATGGTGGATTTCTTTTGAAAACAAGGTTTGTTGGCATGGTTACAGATAGGTGTGCTTGTCATTGATGACAAGATTAGAGTATGTAGCAATGGAAAAATAGGGATTTCGTAAGCTCAGGAGGATAAATGCAGAGGTGCACGCAGAGTGCAAGAGTGTGCTTAATCATTTGATGGCAAACAAGCAGGCAAGGAAGATCGGGGACAAAATTGATCTGACTCCATTTCAGAGTTTCAGATACCAGGAGGTGGAAGTGTCGAAACACTTTACCATAGGAGTCCTGAAATTGCGAAATGCAAAATGACGAAATCCCGAAAGTATGAGATAGTTTCGGATACCGAGAGTTGGGGATGTCAAGAACTCTTACTACAGGAGTCTCGAAGTCGCAAAATGTGAAATTACGAAATGTCAAAGACTCCATACCAGAGGTTTGGATACCGGGAGTTGGAGATGTCAAGGACTCTCACGATAGGAATCCCGAAGTTGCGAAGTGTGAAAAGATGAAAAGTTGAGTTGACTCCATTTCATAGTTTCACAGACCGAGAGGTGGAGTTGTCAAGAACTCTCACGTCAAGAATGCCAAAATCGCGATGTGCAAAATCATGAAGAGATCTAGACCGTCGAATCATATAGAGTGTGGACCATTGATCTAAATCCATTTCGGAGCTTCAGATACCAGGAGTTGGAAGAGTTAGGTGACGAGACTCTTCATCACAAGAGTCCCGAAGCGGTGAAATGCGAAACGTTGAATCAGGCACAAGGAAGGCCCGTGAAGTGTCGTATTCACGACAAGATCTGGACCGTTAGGTCCATAGGACACGTGACGACAGATCGTCATTTCGTTGACTGCAAAGTCAAAGGAACGGGGTTCCCTAACCTCTCGAACTCACAACAGGAATTCGCGACATGCGAAATCGTGAAAGGCCAAAATGAGAAATGTCGAAATGATCGGAGCTAGTGCAACCAAGCTCCATTTCGGAGCTTCAAATACTAGGACATGGAGCATCAAGAACTCATTGCCATAGGAATGCCGAAGTGCTGAAAAGAGAAATCGCAAAAGCATTATATGGATAAGCACTCGGTCACCTCTTGTAGTCACATGGTCTTAGAGCTGTAGAGAAAAGCTTGAAGTGGCAAGCTCCTTTTTTGGAGTTTTGAAGATCGTGACTTGAAGAGTCAAGATGCCACAAAACAGGATTGCCGAAATTCTGAAATACAAAATACATTTTGGCTCAGCCTATGGTCACAACCATTGGTCACATCGGTGGAATATGGAGGAAGGAGCTAGTGCAGACAAGATCCATTTCAGAGTTTCGGGGATCAAGACATGGAGAGTAATGAAATATTTACCACGGGGATCTCGAAATGCCGAAGTGAGAAATGGAGAAATGAACACAAGATTCAATGAAGTCAATTCAACGGTGCCGATGAATTTGAATAAGATCGAAGGGCTACTATTGCACTTCACAGTGTAACTGCTAGAAACAAATTATGGTTTCTGCCAGAGGATGAGCTCGTCTATGATAGAGAAGATGAAGAGTCTCAACTTCCAGAGAAGCTGAGTAATATCGATATAACACCCAATGATGATGGATGCATGGGTGAAACCGCCAGAGAAGCTGAAGAGTTACCATGATGATCAGGCAGAGCACTCACAATCAACAGGAGATGCAGAACAAAGACAGACAACGTGGCACACAGGAGATGGGATAGCTGTGGAGGAGTGAAGTGGAGAAAACACTCCCATGTGGAGGATATTGGGGGGTGGAGAGGATGTAAGAGCAAGAAGCAGATTGCATGCACAAGGCGCACAAAGACGATAAGAATGATGAACAAAGAATAAATGGCAGTAGCTGTTGAGTGGGATTGAGGTGCGAAGAAGGAGGCAGAGCGTAGCAGCAAAACTTCACAGAAGGGGAATGGTGCATCAAAGGGACATGGTGCAGAGAGCATAAAAGGAAAAAGAAAAGAAAGCACAAGGAGTGTGCAAAAGACACTGATGCAGACAGAGCAACACAGTGTAGCAGAACAATGATGAGACCGGTAAGCCATTGAAGAAATTTATATCGCTGTAATAAATTTCAATAGCAAAGATTTATATTTTAGGGAGGCTGGGAGGTGCTAGGGAGGACTGTTTTCCTCATAGGTTCAAGTGGGTGCTTGAACACAGGGAGTTATAGCTTCCATCTGGTTGCAACCAGAGAAACCAGGGTGGTAGGGTGGTGCAAGGGAGAACTGTTGTTCTCTGTTATACAGGTTGGTGCCTGTGTGACTGGAAGTTGGTGCTTCCATCTAGTTGGTGCTGGAACACTTAGGGAGTTGGTGCTTCCTTCTAGTGGGTGCTATAGAAAACAGGGAGTTGGTGCTTCCTTCTCGTATGTGCTAGAGAAAACAGAGAGTTGGTGCTCTCAGCAAGTTGCATCTTGCAATACAGAGGTTGTAGCCTCACAATGAGTTGGAGCTCATATGTATGATAATGTACATAATGTAAAGATTACTTATCATATAAAGAAGAATAGGTTTTTACCCTTTATGGGTTTCCTCAGGAAATATCTGTCTCTGTATATTTCATATGTGACAATGACGCTGAATGATCTATTGCTTACTTCCTTGCATTATTGTGATTGTCATTAAGTGCTCTGCAAAGAATTTAAAATAAGCATAATTGTTTAAGCACGGTAAAAAATGATTCATCCCCCCTCTCAGTTGTCCAAGAATTGGTATCAGAGCCATCCCATTTTATCTAAGGGTATATCCTAGAACTTAAACATGTCAAACCATGAAGGAAATTCAACCAATAAGGCCCCTCTGTTCAATGGAACAAACTTTGCCTTCTAGAAAGTTAGAATGAGAACTTACATAATGGCTTTAGGTGCAGATGTCTGGGATGTGGTAAATACTGGTTATGTAAAGCCAGTTGTACTAGCTAATAAGGATGACAAGCTATAATTTAGCTTCAACGCTAAGGCTATGAATGCTATCTTGAGTGGGCTTGTAGAAGCAGAATTCGTAAAATTTATGCACCTAGGAACTGCCAAAGAAATGTGGGACAAACTCATTAGTAGTTATGAAGGTAATGAGAAGGTAAAGGATGCCAAGCTTCAAATATACAGAGTACATTTTGAACAGATGAAGATGGAAGAAGATGAAATTGTTGGAAAATACTTTCTGGGAGTTGAAGAACTGGTAAATGCAATGAAATCACTTGGTGAAAAAATTGAGGAACCTTCATTAGTTCAAAAAATTTTGAGATCTCTACCAGATACGTTCAACCCGAAGGTTTCTGCTATAGAACAACTTAATGATCTAAAAACCTTGGAGTTTGATCAACTTCTAGGAGGGACAAACTCATTAGTAGTTATAAAGGTAATGAAAAGGTAAAGGACACTAAGCTTCAAACCTACAGAGTACAATTTGAACAGCTAAAGATGAAAGAAGATGAAACTATTGGAAAATACTTTCTGAGAGTTGAAGAAATGGTAAATGCAATGAAAGCACTTGGTGAAAAAATTGAGGAACCTTCTTTAGTTCAGAAAATTTTCACATCTCTACCAGATAGGTTCAACCTGAAGGTCTCTGCTATAGAAGAACTTAATGGTCTAAAAACCTTGGAGTTTGATCAACTTCTAGGAACATTGACTGCATATGAAATCAGAATAGTTAAAGATAAACCCACCTCTAGAGAAGCATCATTTAAGGCAGACAAGAATGAGGATTCTGAGCCTGATGAAATTGAAGCAAAATTTGTGAAGAGACTGAAGAAGGGATCATGCAAATACAAAGGTAAACTGCCTTTCAAATGTTTCAACTATGGTAAGATAGGTCATTTTGCAAATAAATGTCCTCACAAAAGAAAGGATCAGACATGTGATGATGAGGAGAAGCACAAACACAAAAATTTCTTTAAAGAGAATAATTTTAAGAAGAAAATTCTTTGTGTAAACAATGATGATGAAGACAATGACTCCTCTATTGAAGATAAACTAAATGACTTCATGATAAACTAAATGACTTCATACTTATGCCCAAAGAGGATTATGATAATAAAAGCACAGGAAGTGAGGCTAATGAAGAAGAAGTTGTGGTTGATATGGAAGGAGAATTGATCAGTGCACTAGAAGAGATTAACAGACTCAGAATTAAGATCAGAAAGCAAAAACAATTGCTGATACAGTTCGAGAAAGACAATAAAGAACCTGATGAAGATCTTGTCCTACTAAAAGTGGAATTAGAAGAGGCAAAGAAAATCAAAGACATTCTAAAACAACAGTTATCAGAAAAGAAGGCAAGATGTGAAGCCTTAGAAGAAGAGATAGTAAAAACCAGAAAAGAAATGGAGAAGTTTATGGGATTGTATTACCAAAATATATCAAGTATTAAAGCCTCAGAAGGATTAACCTCCATTCTAAATCAACAAAGAAATCCAAATTTGAAAGCTGGATTGGGGTATGAAGAAGGATCAAGTAATGATCATCCAAGTAATACAGAACCTATCAAGTTTGTCAAATCCTCAAACATTGACAACGGTCTCTCTGCAGAAACAAAGAAATAAAATTAGCCACCAAGATGGAATGAAAGAAAAAGTACCAGAAATGAATCTGTAGATCAAAGAGATTATCGGCATGAAAGAATTCGACCTCCTCAAAGAAGACATGCTTTTTCAAAGTACAAAGGTTTTTTCTATGGTTATTGTTTTTTCTACTCTAATTTTGGTCACAAAGCTATAAACTATTCTTTAAGATTTAGATATGAACAATCAAGATATTCAACGAATAAACATCTTCCACAAAAAAGATCGAGACAACCAAGCAACAAACAACCTCAGACTATAAATCATGCAATGGCTGGGAAAAGGACGCAGGTTAAACATAACAATAGTTATGAGCATAACAATATTTATAATCTTCTATTTAGTGAACTAGAATGTTACATATGTCATAACTATGGACATAAAGCTGCAGATTGTCGCTTAAGGAATTACAAGCCAGATTTGATCCCCACTGCTGAAAATGTCAAGGTTTGGAAGAAGAAAGAAGATAAAAAGTGTGGACTAGTGTTATCAGCCCAAAGACAAAAGAATCCCTGGTATATTGACAATGGATGTTCCAAACATATGACTGGAGACAAAAGTAATTTTCTAACTCTAAGAGAAAGCAAATCAGGGAATAAAACTTTTGGAAATGACACACCGGGAAAAATAAAAGGTAAAGGAATGGTAAGTTTGAGTAATGGCAAAGGGAAATCTCAAGATGTGTTGTTTGTAGAAGGTATGAAACATAATCTTCTTAGTGTCATTCAAGTCTGTGACCGAGGATGTGAAGTTGTTTTTACCTCTAAAGACTGTAGAATAAAATCTGTGAATTCAGGACAGTTAGTTGCAAAAGGGATAAAAACAAAAAGCAATGTCTATGTGTTAAAAGAAGAAAAAGAAGAATGTCACTTAAGCAAGTATGATGAAAGTTGGTTATGGCATAGGAGACTTGGACATCTAAACTTTGACCACTTAATCAAGCTCAAAAATATTGAGGCAGTAAAAGATCTTCCCAGAATATCAAAGCCCCGAGATTCTATGTGTAAACCCTGCCAAGTAGGAAAGCTAACCAGGACACAGTTTAAGTCCAAGAGATCTACTTCAACATAGAAGCCACTTCAACTAGTTCATATGGATTTATGTGGACCATCAAGATAGGAAGGCACGGGGAAAGAAAACTATTTCATGTTGATTATTGATGATTACTCCAGACTTACTTGGGTTGCCTTTCTCAAGGAAAAAGTTGAAGCATTTGAGAAGTTTAAAATGTTTAAGGCTTTAACTGAGACACAAACAGGAAAGAGGTTAAAGGCAATAAGATCAGACAGAGGAGGAGAGTTTATGTCAAGTGATTTCAAGGAATTCTGTGATAAGCATGGGATCAAGAGAGAATACACAATCCCAAGAACTCTACAACAAAATGGAGTAATTGAGAGGCAAAACAGAACAGTGCAGCAAATGGCCAGGTCAATGATGAATAAGAAGAACATTGGTCAAACCTACTGGGTAGAAGAAATACACACAGCATTTCATGTTCTTAACAAAGCCCACCTCAGACCACAAATTGACAAGACACCTTATGAACTGTGATATGGGAGACCTGCTTCAATCAAACACTTCAAAGTCTTTGGGAGTAAATGTTACATAAAGAATAATGATGAGAACCTTGGAAAATATGATGATAGGGCTGATGAAGGTATCTTCTTAGGGTATGCTACAAACAGTAAAGGATACAGATGCTATAATAAGAGGCTGCATAAAATGGTTGACTGTATTGA
>CBVK0102064644.1:0-27666 GCA_900067695.1 Picea abies
AAAATGGTTGACTGTATTGACATAAAATTTGATGAAGGAATCCCAGCAAGAGAGGTGTATAGTAATGAGTCTTCTACAGAGGATACAGCTAAAGATGAAGATTAACAGGTCCAAGAATCAGAAAAAGAAGACTCTGAATCAGATGAAGACACAGATACTCAGACAGACTCAAATCAGCAGACAAATTCAAATTCCTCCTCTAGAATCATCCTACAAGTTAGATAATTGGTGAAAAAGACAAAGGTGTACAAACCAGGAGAAAGATAATAAAAAACACCGAACAATCACATATAGCTTTCATATCCATGCTGGAACCCAAGAATTTTAATGAAGCTAACAAAGATGACCATTGGGTTAAAGCAATGAATGATGAACTTGATCAGATTGAGAAAAACAATACGTGGGAGATGGTTCATAGACCTGAAGGTAAAAATATCATTGGTTCCAAATGGATCTTTAAGAATAAGTTGAATAAGTAGGGACAAGTTGTTAGGAACAAAGCAAGATTGGTCTGTAAAGGGTATGCTAAAATAGGAGGATTGGATTTTGATGAAACATTTGCGCCTGTAGCAAGATTAGAAGCTATCAGAATATTTATTGCCTATGCTTGCCATAAAATGTTTAAAGTCTATCAAATGGATGTCAAGTCAGCTTTTCTAAATGGATATTTAAATGAAGAATTCTATATGGAACAACCAGAGGGTTTCGAACTGTCTGATAACCCTGACTTAGTATGCAAGTTGAAGAAAGCTTTATATGGGTTAAAACAAGCCCCTCGTGCCTAGTATCACAGACTAGATACGTATCTCAAAGACAAAGGGTTCAAGAGAGGAACAGTTGACAACAATATATATATCAAAACAGAGGATAATGATTTTCTCATCATGTTGGTCTATGTAGATGACATCATCTTCGAATGTAATAAGGATTCATTGGTACAATGGTTTGCTTCTGCCATGGAGTCTGAGTTTGAAATGTCTATGATAGGTGAACTGTCATTTTTTCTTGGTCTGCAAATTACTTAGAGGTCTGAAGGGATGTTCATTTCTCAAGAAAAATATCTAAGAGAAATGTTGAAAAGGTTTCAAATGGAAGATTCTAAACCTGTGGGCACACCTATGGTTACTGGATGCAAATTAAGCAAGGATGATGACTCACCTGATGTTGATCAAAGTTCATATAGGTCAATGATAGGCAGTCTGATGTACATCACAACATCTCATCCAGACATAATGCATGTTGTTGGAATGGTAGGAAGATATCAGTCTGCACCTAAACAGAGTTATTTTCTAGCTGTCAAAAGGATATTCAAATATTTGAAAGAAACAATGAACTATGGCCTATGGTATCCTAAGAATCATAATTTTCAATTATCAGTCTACTCATATGTTGAGTGGGCTAACTGCATGGATGAAAGGAAAAGAACGAGTGGAGGTGCGTTCTTCTTAGGAGATTCTCTAGTAGCATGGTTGAGTAAAAAGAAAGGTTCCATTTCTTTATCAACTACAGAGGCGGAGTGCATTGTTGTTGCTACCTGTTGCACTCATGTATTATGGATGATTCAAACACTTTCAAACTTGGAGGTAAAATATATTGCACCGATCCCAATTCATTGTGATAACACTAGTGCCATCAGTGTGTCCAAGAATCCTGTATTCCACTCCAAGACCCAACATATTCCCATAAAATACCATTTTCTGAGAGAGCAGGTCACCAATCAGATTGTTCAGGTCCATTACATTCCAACCACAAAACAAATTGTAGACATCTTTACTAAACCCCTAGCCAAGACACCATTTGAATATCTATGACAGAAGTTGGGTGTCATCCCTTCTCACACCTAAGAGAGTCCATCCTGTTAGGGGGAGTTTGTATTGATTGAATATCTTATACCTCTGAAAAATAATGCAACAACTTAGGGGGAGGGTGCTTTCTTTGACATTGATGTCAAAGGGGGAGAAAAGAACAGGTATGGGTGCCTTTGTTGCCATCAATGCCAAAGGGGGAGATTGTTGGCATGTTTTACAGGTAGCATATGCTTGTCATTGATGGCAAGTACAACAGCAATGATGGCTTGAGTACAGGTATAATGTGACAGGCGGGCACTAGAAGTATTTTGGGGAGATGCAGGAGAGCAAGCTCATGAAGACCAGAAGAGATAGTGCAGAGGTGCATGCAGAGTGAAAGAGTGTGCTTTTTCATTTGATGGAAAACAGGCAAGTAAGGAAGATCGGCAGTGATGATGGCATGGAAAGATCAAAAGCGTAAAATCCATTTCGGAGTTTCGGATACCGGGAGTTGGAGGAGTCAAGAGTCGAGACTCTTCATCACAGGAGTCCCGAAGTTGCGGAATGCAAAACGCCGAAATCCCGAAACAGACACATAAACAAAGTCTCCATTTCGGAGTTTCGGATAGCGGGAGTTGGAGGAGTCAAGATTCGAGACTCTTCATCACAGGAGTCCCGAAGTTGCAGAATGTGAAACGCCGAAATCCCAAAACAGGCACATCAACAAAGTCTCCATTTTGGAGTTTCGAATACTGAGAGTTGGATGAGTCAAGAGTCGAGACTCTTCATCACCAGAGTCCCGAAGTTTCGAAATGTGAAATGTTGAAATCCCGAAATAGACACATCAACAAAGACTCCATTTTAGAGTTTCGGATATCGAGAGTTGGAGTCAAGAGTCGCGACTCTTCATCACAGGAGTCTCGAAGTTGTGAAATGCGAAACGCCGAAATCCCGAATCAAGCACAATGAAGGCTCATGAATTTGCGAAATAATCCTAGCCATTGGATCAAGGTTTGATCTGAGTCGTCAGATCCAGGAGGTGAATGTGGCAGACCACGTCAGAAAGGACAGGTGGAATACTACGTCAGTATTGACACGTGGCACAATCAGACAACAACAAGTGTCAAGTTGATTTGGCATTTCAAGCCATTGGAAATCACAATTCTGAGTGACACATGGCAGGCACTCGGGTCATGACACGTCATCAAGTGACGCAAGAGTGACCTCACTCCAGGATTTTTGCTTCGGAAGTTTTAGCTTCATCACTCCCCCAAAGTCCCGAAGGTTGAAGTCCCAGGGCAGAGGATAATCGTCCGATCACCACGGATCGTGAACCGTTGATCTAGAGATCGAAGTGCTTGTTTGATTGGAGAGTGGTCATATCTCAGTGGTCACATCGTCGAAGAGTGTAGAGAAGAGCTCGAAGTAGCAAGCTCCATTTCGGAGTTTAGGGGACCGCGACATGGAGCATAAAGAAATCTTCACCACATGAACGTCGAAGTGCCGAAATGTGAAATCGCGAAAGCGCTTTATGGATAAGCGTTCAGTCACCACTGGTGATCACATCGTCAAAGAGATGTAGAGAAAACTTGAAGTGGGAAGCTCCATTTCGGAGTTTCAGGGACTGCGACATGGAGCATAAAGAAATCTTCACCAGAGGAACGTCGAAGTGCCGAAATGTGAAATCGTGAAAGCGCTTTATGGATAAGCGCTTGTTCACCACTGGTGATCACATCATCGAAGAGTTGTAGAGAAGAGCTCAAAGAGAAAAGCTCCATTTCGGAGTTTCAGGGATCGTGACATGAATCGTGAAGAAAACTTCACCTCAAGAATGTTGAAATGTCGAAGTACGAAATGGCGAAATAAACACAAGATCCTACGGAGTCAATCCAATGGTGTAGGTGAATTTGAGTATGATCGAAGGGCTACTGTTGCACTTCAAAGTGTAACTGCTAGAAACAATTGATGGTTTCTTCCAAAGGAATCAAAGAGGCCTCAGTATGATCACCAGAGAAAATGAAGAGGCTCGAGGCATCTTCCAGTGGAATGAACACTATTCTTAGAGGCGATTGACAGGTGGAAGAGCGTTGACGCTTGTAACTACAACTGAGAGAATGAGCTCGACTATGATGAAGAAGATGAATATTATCAACTACCAAACTAGCTAAGGAATCTCAGCGTAACACCCAGTGATGTTGGACACGTGGGTTGAACCGCCAGAGAAGCTGAAGAGTTGCAATGATGATCAGGCAGAGCACTCGACATAAGGAGGACATGCAGAATAGAGAGATGTGTTGATGATTGAGAAAGGAAAGTTGTGGTATGGTGGAGTGGGAGTGGAGATCCCGATGGGGAGAACATTGGCGTGGTGTGATCATGCAGAAGGATTGCGCATATTTCATGTACAAGGGGTGCAGAGACTATAAGTATGCAGAATAAAGAAGAGATGGGTGTTTTTGTTGTTGAGTGTGATTGACGTGTGAAGAAGGAGGTAGAGCGTAGTAGAAGAAATGCACATAAGAGGAATGGTGCATTGAAGGAACATGGCACACAGAGCATAAAAGGAAGAAGAATAGAAAGCGTAAGGAGTGTGTAGAAGACACTGATGTAGACAGAGAAGCGCAGTGTAGCAGAACAGTGATGAGACTGGTAAGCCATTGAAGAACTTTATATCGTTGTAATAAGTCTTAATAGCAAAGATTTATATTTAAGGGTGGTATGGAGGTGCTAGGGAGGACTATTGTCCTTAGAGGTTCAAGTGGGTGCTTGAACACATGGAGTTGTAGCTTCCATCTGGTTGCAGCCAGAGAAACCAGGGTGGCAATGTGGTGCAAGGGAGAACTGTTGTTCTCTGTTATACAGGTTGGTGCCTGTGTGACTGGAAGTTGGTGCTTCCATCCAGTTGGCGCTGGAACACTTGGAGAGTTGGTGCTTCCTTCTAGCCTGTGTGACTGGAAGTTGGTGCTTCCATCCAGTTGGTGCTGGAACACTTGGGGAGTTGGTGCTTCCTTCTAGTTGGTGCTAGAAAAACCAGGGAGTTGGTGCTTCCTTCTAGTTGGTGCTAGAGAAAACAGAGAGTTGGTGCTCTCAACAAGTTGCAGCTTGCAAAACAGAGGTTGTAGCCTCACAATGAGTTGGAGCTCATATGTATGATAAATTATAATGTAAAGAATGTAAATATTATTTATCATATAAAGAAGAAGAGGTTTTTACCCCTTATAGGTTTCCTCAGAAAATATCTGTCTCTGTATATCTCATATGTGTGAATGATGTTGAATGTTATATTGCTTACTTCCCTGCATTATTGTGATTATCAATTAGAGGTTTGTAATGAGTTTTAAATAAGCATAATTGTTTAAGCACAGTGACAATTGATTCACCCCCCGCCCCCCTCTCAGTGGTTCAACAATCTTAACCAATATTGTTCAATTCCATCATCGAGATTGGGTTGATAGCCTTCTAGTGGCTTTATGTGCATATCAGACCACCTGGAGAAACACCACTGGGCATACCCCTTATGAGCTAGTATATCGGAAACAAGTGCTTCAACCAATAGAATTCCAAGTAAGGACCTTCTGTATTGTCGTGGAATTGGGATTAAACTTAGATGAGGCTCAGAAACAACGAGCCCTACAATTAAATGATTTGGATGAGATCAGGCAAGATGCTATCCAATGAACAATATTAGTCCAAAACCAGAGGAGTAGGTGGCATGACAATTTTATTAAGAAAAAACACTTTCAACATGGTGATTGGGCTTTGTTGTTTGCCTCCTGATTTAAAATTTTCAAAGGCAAACTTACCACTCGGTGGTTGGGTCCTTACGAGGTAGTCACCATGTATGACAATGGAGCTGTGAAAATCAAAACAATTGACGATGGACAGGTCTCCTTTGTAGTAAATGGACACCGACTCAAACTTTATCACATGCCCATTTCCAAAGAAGATTTTCTACCAATATTGTTCAATTTCATCATCGATATTGGACTGATAGCCTTCGAGAGGCTTTATGTGCATATTGGACCACTTGGAGAAACACCACTGGGCATACCCCTTATGAGCTAGTATATCGGAAACAAGTGTTTCGACCAATAGAATTCCAAGTAAGGACCTTATGTATTGTCATAGAATTTGGATTAAACTTAGATGAGGCTGAGAAACAACGAGCCCTACAATTAAATGATTTGGATGAGATCAGGCAAGATGTTATCCAACGAACAATATTAGTCCAAAACCAGAGTAGGTGGCATGACAATTTTATTAAGAAGAAACACTTTCAACATGGTGATTGGGCTTTGTTGTTTGCCTCCTAATTTAAAATTTTCAAAGGCAAACTTACCACTCAGTGGTTGGGTCCTTATGAGGTAGTCACTGTGTATGACAATGGGGCTGTGAAAATCAAAACAATTGATGATGGACAAGTCTCCTTTGTAGTAAATGGACACCGACTCAAACTTTATCACATGCCCATTTCCAAAGAATATTTTCTATGGGTCATGTCAACTGACAAGGAATTGGCCTTAGTAGATGGGGAAGTTCCCCCTTGTTCTTGAATGTTTTTCTGAATTTTCGACTATACATATGTAAATAATTTTGAATTTTGTTGATAGACAATTCTAGAGATTTATGTAGGTATTTATTTCACCAGGAGTAGACAGTTTCAAGGAGATATAAAGGAATGAGTTATCTTCAAAATATTGCTATATTTGACCCTTGTTGTCTTCTAAGCATCAATTGAATAATGAATTTTTGTAATTAGCCACATTTTTGCAAAGATTTCCATCTTCTTTTTCTCAAGGCATCTTAAATAGCAGCTTCTCTTAAACCTTCACCACTAGATATAAGGAAGTGATACCTTGCCTATCAAACTTAGAGGTTACTCATACAGTTTCCCCAAGAACCCTGAGTAGATTTTTCTTCAAAATGTTGCTATATTTGAACCTTGTTGTCTGCTAAGCATCAATTGAATAATGACTTGTTGTAATTAGCCACATTTTTTCAAAGATTTCCATCTTTTTTTTCTCAAGGCATCTTAAATAACAACTTCTCTTAAACCTTCACCACTAGATATAACGAAGTGATACCTTGCCTATCAAACTTAGAGGTTACTCGTACAGTTTCCCTAAGAACCCTGAGTAATTGAGTAAAGTATCTTTATTAAAGAGTAACAAGGAGGTATGATTAGTGATTAGCCATGGAAACATCACAATAACTTTAAAAAACAATGAGTTGAGCCTAAAAATACCTTTTTGTTCTTTCCCAATAGTACCATCCACTATACACTAAAAATGATTGATTATATCATATCTTTAGATAGGCCACGTTCACTTAAGTACCCCTTACATTAGGACAATCACTAAGGAATATATAAAGGAGAGTCATCATCTAACATAAATACCATCCCAATCTAAAAAAGAGAGAGAAAATTTATTAATTTATTTTTAATTTTTTTCTTCTTTCAGAGTTGTCCCCCCATCTTCTTGCACAAAGCAATCTTATATTAAAATATTAAAATATGGAGGGCCAGTCTTTGAGGGTGTAAGAGGCTAACCCGTCGGGATACTGAACAGGTCTGCTGGTAGCAGGTACCAACCTGTGGTATGACTAGGTAAATCCGCCAGAGTACTAAACAAGCTCGCTGGCAGCGAGGCATTCTACCTAGCGAGGATGATAATCTGACAAAAAAATAATAAGAAATTCTTAAATCTTAAACTTGTCCTGATGTACAACATTACTTGTAGACAAAGCTGACATGAAGTATGTATGGTTAAGCTAAGGTTAATGAACTCCATAAATTTGTCATTGGGAACTAACTTTGAGACTATCTCGAAACTCTCTCACCTACCCCTTTTTAACTATATGTAAGATATTATATCCTATAGGTGGGGCCATATTCTAACTGTCTCGTCAGACCGATATGTGAACTTTATCTCTACACTTATCAAGCTGTAAATCTTCAACTTTTGGGAGAATTGACTTGTTTCGTATATTTTTTATTGTGAGGTGTCACAATACTTAGGAGTGGGGGAGGGGTTTCATGAGTTGACAAATGACAACACTACCTATCTATAATCCATGAGAAGAAGAAGTGGAATCTTTGTAAAAAATTATGTATCTTGTTTTCATGATACAGGCTATTATATAAACAGTTATTTTATTTTTAAATGCTAAATATTCCATGTGTTATAACTTGTTCTACATTTCTTTGACAGACCACTTAACTGGTTTTTATTTACAAACTATTCACTACAGATTTGTGATTACATACCTTATAATATGTGAGATAAAGGAATAGATTGTGTGAGCATGATGGAAAAACAATTAATAATGGAACACTCTTATCTTGTCTTTGCTCCTGTTCACTGTGATTGTCAAAAGTGTTTTAAGACTAAGTGTTATGGATAAAACATCCATTACAGGATGAACAAATTTCATTTCGCACATGAGTACCATATGGAGTACCATTTGAAAGACCATATGAGGTTCCATATGGACTACCGGATGACGCACCATATGAAGGATTGGACGAGGTGCATACACATAGTAAATGACCACAATTTCAGGTAACCAGGAATCATTTGAATTTATTTGGATGTTCAGTTGTATGATGAGTTAGTTAAATGGCAATTGCGAATTAAATGATACAATTTTTAAACATTTTTATGATCAAATGTCCAATTTGAAGACTTGAACATTGATCTAAGTCCATCATTACGATTGCCTCCAAAAGATACTCTTCGAATTCGAAATCGACGCACTCACACTCACACATGACAACTCGTGTGTGATGAATTCATCGACGAGTTCAACCATTTACACCTTGGACGCATTAAAAAACGGAGGGATACCTTAAATTGTTATCTCATTTATGCATTGTGCTCATCCTCTGCCCAATTTCGCTCGCCCTTTGCCTAATTGCTCTCATCCTCTTCCTAATTGCGCTCGTCCTCTGTCAAATTCTGCCCTTTGTTCACTATCCACACTGTCACCATGCCCAAAGGATATGAGTCGTCCTCTTATGTAGACCTCTTTGCTATCCCCGAGTTCGGACAGTGTAGGGAGGTCTTCAAGGGACCATTCTTGGCCCATCTGCAGGGCCACGATGATGTCGTTTCTCTGCAATTCTCCCTTGGATTTGATGGAAAGATGGCGCACGTGGGATCTATGACATTCTTCGTCTCTGAGGAATCAATTGCCTCAACCAAAAAGATTCCAAGGGTTGGATACCATTGGTTCAAACACCACCAGTTGCCACGGTCGAGCTACAACGGGGTCTTTAAACCTGAGTTTCAAAATGTCTTTGGAGCTAAGGGATACTCCAAGGAGTGGATTAAGGATGAGCTAATTAACCCTCTAATAGTCATCACCAAAATTATCACTTGTGAAGGTAGATATTATGTTTTTAAAGACTGTCATTTTCGATTATTGGCTCATTTCCAATTCAATAAGCCATTGAATTTCCCTTTTTACTTCTTAAGAAGTCTTGAGAAGATGTCTTCCCAAGTATGAAAGAATGTGGCCAATCTTCATAACAACCTATTCCACCACAGCCTCATCAAATTGCTTGTTATAGCCTAGTTGGCAAAATAGGGAAAGACATGGGATGAGTTCATTTATCAATTTTCAAACCCCCATCTTACAATCAATACCAGTAAGAAAACACTTGATCTAGGGACTGTTACTCCATCCAAACCCCATTCTCCGAAGACTCCAAACCCTCCTACTCAAGCTATCCATTTACCAGAATAAAAGAACAAGAAAGTTGTTGATACCCCTGCAGCCTCATCGGGTAAGAAGACTACGAATCCTATTGATAACTCTCCAATGTCATCAACATCTATTGATCTTGCACTCAAAAAGTTACAAGAGGCAATTCAACAAGATTTCCCTGTAGTCCCCACAAATAGGAGAGGAGCTAATTGATTCAAGAGAGGATCTTTTCTAAAAAGTGCCCGAAATACAAGAGGAAAGCCTTATGAAAAAACCCTAGGCACTTCGGACCCTATCCAAGTATCTTCAGAATCTCAAAAGCCCCCATAAAATACTTAGGGAAGTGTCTGCAGAAGAATTAGAGCCTGATAGAGAGACAAAATCTGAACCCATTTCCCCTCATAAACCCCCTGTTACTCCTACCTCACAGATGCCTACACAAAATCCCAAAAATGATATACTCTCTACATCCTTCAAGGGATCCAAGCCCTCCTCTGAGATATGTGATCATACTCCAGCCATTAAAAAACTACAACAGGAAAATGTTCGGTTGCTGCAACAATTGGAAGAGAGGAAGACCATGGATAGACATCTCCACCATGACAATGCAATACTATAAGCAAAGGTGAATTCCCTCCAAAGATTGGTTGACCAAATGACCAATGAAAATTGTATCCTCTGTGCACAATTGAAACACTGCAAGAGGGCCAAGACAAAGTATTCAGGGCAAGAGGCTTCTAAAGCTCATCCATCCCCTCCTCAACAAGTCTAGTCATATTGGGCAATTCATTTTTGTTTGCAGTGGAACCTGCAAAATCTTAGGTGTGGGGGTAATTTTGGGCTCGTGATTTGGTTAATTTATGATGATGATTAAATCCTTCTTGTACCGGTATTATATGTGTATTTAACCATTTTGAATAAGTTTTGAAGGATTTTATATCAATTCGTCATAGCTTTATACCAGGTATGTGCAATTGATGTTTTATAATGGTTTTGATTTAAATCGATTTGATTTAATGTCTAAAAGAATATAATGTGTGATCTGTGTGTCACAGGACGAATTCACCATGCGATTTTCCATCCAGTAGCTCGTTTGACACTCCATCCAGCACCTGATCTGGTACTTCATCTGGCACTGTGTCCGACACTGGGAGCATGGGCGAGTTGGTGGTTGTTATATTGTTGGCCTGTGCTGGGCGAAACGGAAACATGGGTTTTTTTCACCCTCATGGCTTCCAGCTACTAAGATCTTGACATCTCAGATTGTGCAGTTGTGCTAATCATTGAGTGGCTCGTTCAGTTTCTAGAAGCCAAAGACTGTTAGTACGCATTTAATGGAATTTATCATTTTTAGAGGAGGTCGATCCTTCCAATGGTTGACCTCTCAAATTGTAATCATTATAAATATCACAATAGTGGTCAGACAAAGTGCTAAGAATTGTTAGAATCATTTTTTTGTGTAACTCAGACATTTATGCAAACTTGTGCTAGACTGTGTTTTTTTTTTTTTAATTTACTGTCAAAACCGTGTTGATTTAGCTCGCGATTTGTTGTTGAGGAGTAGCCACGACCTACTGGGGAGGACACCAATGGTATGGGTGAATAATTAGATAGATAGCTTGCATATTTCAGTTGTTCAATTGTCATTTATTTCATTTGGTTTTATATGTGTTTTTATTATTTAAAACCCTATATGTTTGTTGTTCATCATTTAATTGTCTAAATTTCCTTTTTCCAGGTTGCTTGTAGGAGATAGTTGTTAATATGTTGTGTCTTTTAATCGTTAGTAAATGGATTGGAAGCTTCTAAGCTTGTTGTGTGTTAAATGTTAAAGTGAATTTCTGTAGGTTAAAACAAAGTAGCCGAAACAAAGTATCAATTTAACACAGAGTACAGAGTTTCTTTGGCAAAGTTTCGATGGATTAATAGTTGCGAGTTTTGTTAATTTAATTCTCAGTTTAGTCATGTTTTCCTGAATCTATTTTGCTTATCAGTCTTGTTGTAGTATGCTAGAATAGAAGTAGAATTTGGGTTTTGTTTTTATAAGCATTTTGGTTTGAAGATTGAGTTTTTAATAATAAGATTAGCTTAGTTTAATTTATGAAATTTTCGTTCTAGATTTAAATTGCAATTTTAATTAGAAGTTTGAGTTTGAGTTAATCTTTTAGTTACGAGTTTCTAATCGTGTGAATTTTCTTACGTTAGCATAAGAGTGCATTTGAATAAAGTAGAATAATGTTTTCATATTTTTGATGATTAATGCATAAATTGAGAGATCACATGGATTTTTAGGATAGTTGATATTTCTTCTATGCTGGCTAAGCTCTCATTAGATTGTTTGATTCATATTTTTCATTTCTCTATAGAAGTTAATATTGAATTTATTCATCTTGAGCTATCACTAATCGTTAGATGCCATCATGATGTCATAAGACACCGTAGACATAATCATCATATTCGAAGTTTCTTGTTATTGTAGATTAAGAATAGTTGTTGATTAATTCTTGAATACTATCATGATGTTTTTAATTAAATAAGTTAAGATTTCCCTTTGCATATTATAAGTAATTATGAGTTTTATCTTTAGAATAGAGTTCACTTGTTGAATAGTTTTGATTAGTTACATGTTGAGTAGTTTTGGTTAGTTTACTTGTTGAATAAGTTTAAATAGGTTAGTTGTTTGATAGTTTACTTGATTACTTGCCGCTACTCATTGATTTGAATAGATTGATTAGATTATTTTGTTGTTGTTGTTGCTCATTAAGTTGAATAGATTAAATAGGTGACTTTCTTTTGCTCATAAGATTAAATAGGTTAACTTGTGCAAAGTAGGGTTTTCATTTGCTTCTTTAGGAACAATCCATCGATCCATTGTTTAAAAGTGTATTAAGGTAAATAGTTCAAGTTCCTTGATAGGGTTTTCTCATTGATAGTCTTTGCTTAAGTAGATTAACCCTCAGATAGACCATCTCCTTAGTTAGACTATAATTCCTCTAGTTTTTCTGCCTTGGCACATATAGTGCTACAACTCTAATTTTACTTACCCTGGGTTGACAATTTAATTGAGGGATTTAGTGCATATAGAACACCCATCATATTTGTCTTCCTTTAAGAAAACCCAGTTGCTTTTCTGAAAGGGATCTAGACAATATTGGCCTGATTCGCTTTGCAATAGCTTTGGCAATGATCTTGTAACATAAGTTGCAAACTGCAATAGGCCGAAAATCATTGAATGAAAATGGACTATTAACTTTGAGAATCAATGCCAAATAAGTTGAATTAATTGAACTGGTAACCTCCGCTCTAATTCTTGTTTCTTCAACCATATCTAACAAGTATTGTCCAACCAACTTGAAAAAGTTTAAGAAAAATTCAACAGTCCATCCATCCAGACCGAGACTTTTTTCCTTAGCAAAACCCCTTAGAATAGCATAGATTTAATCATTCGAAACCTCATTTTCTAGTGTAAGTACTTTATCCTCACTCACAAAGTTTGGGAACAACCTGACAGAGTTGATGTGGTCTTCAATATTGTTCTGGCCTGTATCACTAAAGAAAGACTTGAAGTATTTAATTGCTTCTTCCTTGATGGCCTACTGCCCCGAATGGATGCTCCCTGTATCATATTTTATCTTTCAAATTTATTTTTCATTCCTTCTATAGCTTGTGAAGCGGTGAAAAAACTTGGTATTCTTATCATCGCTTTTAATCCATATCGCTCTACTCTTTTGACGCCACCTTTCTTCCTCCGCCAACAATAATTTCTTCCTCTCCGCCTCAAGTGTGTACAAAGATTGTACAAGGGAATCATAACTTATACCCCATGTCAAATGTTTATAACTAAATACAAGTGCCTCTTCAATCTTAACCAAGTCTAACTGATCCCGTAGGCGCTTCTCCTTAGCCCACAATTTAACTTGAGATTTTAAAAGAGATAGTTTCCCTACCAATCTCCTTTGTGCTCCTATAATAAGTAGAAGACGTGGATCGTTCCAAACATCTCAGACCATCCCAACAAAGGAATCATCGCCAATCCATGTTGTATTTAACTTAAAATGATATGCAACCGTCGGAATCCCAACACCAAACTCAAGGAAAAATGGTGCTTGATCAGACAGGAAAGAGTATTCAACCCAGGTCCTATACCTCAGAGTGGAGTCGATGAAATACTCTGCTACGTAAACCCGATCAAGGCGTTTTTCTATACTATCAGCACTAGACCTACTATTCTTCCACGTAGGAACGACCTTGGCCGAGACAACATCCACTAAGTTGTTTTTTTTAAATAGTGATTTAAAAAAACCCGCCAACGAGTCAACTTGTGTTGATTGCCCCCAAACCTCCTCAGAAGAAGTTGTGAAATTCATATCTCCAGCAATAATTATGTCTTTATGTGCTAATAAACTTGTACCATCCATAGAATCGCAGAAAGCTTTGCAGTCCTGACGGGGCCCATAAACATTCAGTAGAGTTATATTTCTGTTGTCCATTAGGGAAGTTCCTGACAAAAAAATACCACCACTGCTTAGATAAGGATCCAGAACAAAAAAAATTGGATCCCAAGATGCTAGAAGTCCCCACGACACTAACAACACAGATCATCCAGTTGGGTCTGATCTTATTCATAAAACATCTTGCCTTATCCGTAGCCACCAAAGTTTCTTGTAGGAAAATAATGCTTGGAGAAGTTTTAGACAAGAGTCTACGAAGGGAGGTCAGTTTCATGGGTCCTCCTACCCTCTAATTTTAACGGAAATAAGGATCATGATTTATCCCTTGCCAGGGATTTCATGCCTCTAAGCGCCCCTTATTTAGTGATTGTAAATGGTAAAGTATCTGAAATAGAACTACTAGCCCCTGCCTTCCGGCGAGCACTTCTTGTTTTAATCGGCGAGACTTCAAACCCCATACCCCTTCACCACGCAGGGTAGGTAGCAGTATGCACCCCATTCCCATGGTTACTTAGAATTCCTTAGGACTAGTTGATCATCCACAGGAAGGTTGCCCAGAAAGGTCAGTAATGGAATAGGGTTAGAATCCTTGTTAAGTGAAGGAACTAAATCAGAAATCAATCTATCCAAATCAGAATCAATGACAGTCGACTCACTATAGCCCGGAGCAATAAACGAAACATCCTCAGTCCCAGCCAAATTAATTGTATTAGTAGTTACCCCACAGATAGGTGAAACCTCACCAGAACTCAGAGTTATGTCCCCGCCCAAAGCAGTGAGCTCAGGTTCTAAGAAATTAGTCTGATCAGAATCTAGAACCTTCCTTAGAGACTGTTCAGGAAAAAGGATAGAATTTAAATGTTTGTGCTCCAAAGCAGATAAAGAGAAATAAAGCTTAGGGAAATAATGTTTCAACTTACCAACGAAAGTTATGTTCAGTGCGACAGGACTATCCTCAGAACTTATCCCCGGATAATCCAGTGGGTCTTTTGCTTCCTCCAACGGAGTGACATTGTCACCAAGCAATTCATCCGATGAATCATCGTCAAACAAAGAGCTAAATATGTTTGGGCACTTATTTCTCAAATGTTCAGTCTATCTGCAAAAAGTACAGCGAAATGGTATCCCCAAATAGTCCAAATGTTGTACAAACAGAAGACCCTTCCACTCAATATCTAAAACTTCCAGGAGCCCCGCATGTACGTCCACTTCTACTAGAACTTTTGCCATTCTTTTATCCAAAGACCTCAAAGATGTTTCATCTATATTTTTAAAAATCGTCCAATGGAATTCCCAACTGCCTCCAGAGATTTTAAGTTCCACAATTGTAAGGGAAGACTCGGGAGGAGCACCCAAATATGTCGAAAACTAAAATATTTTGTCACTGGATTAAAACTAATGCACCACCTTTTTAACATCATGTTCCCTTCATCGTAACTCCAAAACTTATTCAGGACCAAATCTGAATCCTCCATACTCTTGAACAGAAAACCCATCCAACCTCTTAGCAGCGAAATCACCTCAAGAGTATATCCTAGCAAAGGTTCCCAACTCCTAAGCACCCACTCATCAAGGGGTTAAACACAACAAGAGTGATAAGACAATCTCCCAACTAAGGCGCAAAGCGCCAGGTTGCAAGACTCTTCTAAACCAATGTCCATTCCCATAACCAGCTTTCGTTTCGTTATTTTTGGTTTCCACAACTTCACCGTGCACTTAACCCGGTTTCTTTGGTCTAGTCGAGAAACTCTTTCAGACTCATTTCCATTACCAATCTGTGCTACCCCCGAAATACCCTTCGCCAACCCTCCTAGACCTTGAATCCTCTTTGTAGACGGTAAAACCTCGGTAATCCCTCCTACGAACTCTGCAACGACTTGCAGAATACATGGCTCCAAAGTGTTTACTAACTTGTGCAATGAACGAGGCTCGACAGGTAATAAACCTGCATTAACCTCCACATTAAAACCCTCACCAGAGTGACAGTATGTGTCTTTAATCCCACTGATCGCATCCACCGAGGAGAAAAAACCTGACCTCTCCCACTGATCCTCCTCAGTTGCACTCATCAATGCATTGACTTCACTTTCCATTAGGGTCGCACCTGGAAGTTGCTGGAGGCTCCACCACCATACACAATCAAGTCTTACTACAGAAGAGTCTCATCATCGTTAAAATGCTCTGGGATTCAGGTAGTTAGTTATTAAATGACAAGACAACGTCACCAAAGCCATAGTTAGATGACCGACTAGGTGGCTCACAACTCTAACTCCAGTCTTGGCACATTAACGAGCTAGTTCCATTGGCTCAAACTCCAAGTGAAACCAAGTAGTTAGTTTTCCGTCTCCCAACACCCTCTCATCGTCGTCAAGGGACCTACTAACTAGACTTCCCGCTCACCAGATTGTTAATCGCCATTCCACTCACCAATCAATCCTCTTTGTGCTTGTTATTCTAACTCTTTCTTCAAATGATCCAAATAGATAGTTCTAGATCCCATCACCCTCATCCCCATCGCCATGGAACCTGCAACTATTGTTCCCGCTCTCAAGTTCAAAAATCTTCATTTCATTGTTATGAACACTATTATTTTTCATATCAATATTAGAAAAAATTATATTATATAGTCATCATCATATCAATATGTATCTTTGACAAAATTATATTCTATAATCGTAGAGGTGGCAAGGATAATTTTAGAATATAATTTTGTCAAAGAAACATAAAATAGAATATAATTGTCACATTGATATTATATATATAATTTGTTGACTTTATTATTACACCTTACAAACAATTGATTTATGTATTGATATTTTATCTTTAAAATTTGTATTACCTAATCGTTTTTATGTATTGATATTTTATCTTTAAAAATTGTATTACCTAATAGTAAAGGTAGAAATGATAAGGATGAAGATGGATTTTAATATATAAATCGTAGAGGTAGAAAGGATAAGGATGGAGATAGATTTTAATATATAATATAACTAGTATACCCTTTAAACGGGATAATGGGAATGCCGAAGTAATTTGAGGGAAGTTTTCATATTAATGTTGTTAATTGGAATCATGAAGATATTAAAATTAAAATAATCTTATATCTAAATGTGACTAATCTCCATTGAACAATCTCTTTTTTTCTTGGGTAAAAATCTTGTATTTCTTGTGCTAAGTTGTGGGATTTATTAACACAACACTTGTTTTCTTGAAAAGAGTTTGGAAAACAAAACAAAGTACATATTCACCTTACCCATTTATTATCCATGTTTATAATTATACTATAAAGTTAGATATATTGTACAACTCATTATAAGTAAGATGTATCATGTTTTTAATTTTATTAATTAATAAAATTGAAATTGATATAATCTTTATAAATAAAAATAAAATAAGAAGAAATTTATTTTAATTTTAGATAGACAAGTTTACATTTTATTTTTAGTTATGAATTAATTTATATAAAAAAATGTTATCCTAAATTGTTTGTATTTTTTTATATAGTTATAAAATTTAAATAGATATAATTTTAATTCTTATTTGTATTTAATATTTATAAATTTTAATATTCATATAAAATAACAAAAAAATAAATTTTTTAAATATAAATTTGTATTTTTTTATATAAATTATTAAATAAAAAATCATCATTATTATTATTTTTTTTTAAATAAAAAGGGGGAGAGCCTGCTATACTATATTATCAAAAACTGTGTCAAAATATACATAGTCGAGATTCTGTATCAGTCAAAATGTTGCCGGAAACCGGAAACCAGCATCGAAACCAAGCATAAACAGCTATAATCTGTCGGCACCTGTCCTGCCCGGAGGAAACCAGGACAGGTGCCCAAAGTCTAAGAAAACATAAAACTAAAAACCATAAAACATAAAACAGTAGCATTAAACTAAAAACCATAGGACCTGAGAGGCCTAGGTAGTTGGTGACCTGTCATCATCAGTAGCTTTCCCCGTGGGGCCGGCCGGGATGGCGAAAGACTGAGCACATAAGGGACACTTCCGCCGAGCTGGGGCACCAGAGAAAGCATCCAGAAAGACGTCCATGCACTGGCTCATAATGCTTGCTCGATGCTCCAGGTCAGCCATGTGGTTGCGAAGCTCAAACACTAAGGGCAGGTGTTCCTCGCAGAGGAGAGGTTCATGCATGCCTCCACCTACGTCCTCGCGCCTCGCTTCTTTCTGGCCATCACAACGACCTTCCTTCGCCATCGCATCTCCATCATCGACTGCGTCATCCAAATCTGGCCTGGGGATCTCTTCCACAATGCAGCCAGGAGGGAAGGCTTCCACCCCCGGAGTGAGTGTGCAATCCCCACCCCTAAACCTCCCTATGTCACTCATCAGCTCCATTGGCGGCAGGTCCCCCAGAGTCGGGTCCTCTTCTACTATGCAGGCCGGGTACAATTGCTCGTTGCCACCCTCAATCGTTGCTGTGTCCATGCTGCTGCAACCCACAGCCTTCTCAGCTATGGTGGAGAGCCGAGCTCGCTCCTCAGCGCGAGCCTTCTTTCTCATCAGAGCGGTGGCCATTGCTAAAGCGCATTCGAGCTGCTCTTTTCTCTGACGCTGTTCCTTACGAGCATACCAAGCGGACCCACGACGAGGCGTTCCTCGTTTCCGTGGCATGTTGCTGAGTTTTGTCCAAAAAAAACACACAGACCGGGACGAGGATAGGAACCAATTCAAGGCACTCACATCAATTCTCCAGGGCCTCCAGACGCAGAGCAGAGCCAAGACCGGAGCAGAAAGAAACTCATAATCCATCTGCATAACCCAATAACCACCTTTATCATCGTTGTTGTTGGTCTCGTTAATACTCGCGCGAGGGAGGAGTCCTCCCATGGCAAAGCTGGTGTTAATGCGGCCCTCCATCCGTAGTGTGGGTGGTGTGGATGCCACGCCCAGCATTTAAGCCTTGGCTGAGTGCGGGGACAGTTAGCACTCCTTCGCCACTTGTCACCCCATACAGGTTAAAAAATCATCATTATTATTATTAATATTAATTTTTAATAATAAAATTTAAAAATTAACTTAACTTTTTATATCAAACTTTAAAAATTAATATCTATTTACCACAAATATCCAACTATTTTTTTTCATTTTATTAAGAAAATAAATGTTTTTTCAAAAATTTCATATACCATATTATGAAATTACACAACCATAAAAAAAAAATTAAAAACATTCATACATCATATCATGAAATTACACAACAAAATCCTATAAATAAAATCCAAAAATTACATAAATAAAATTTTAACAATTAAAAAAACTAATTAATAACATATATCAATATATATTTAAAATGTAAAAGCCATAAAACTTTTGAAACTTGCTCATTACCTTTAAAAAAAAAGTTTGAGATCCACCGACAATTCCATGATATATATACTTCAATTCCTTTAGGTAAAAGTATTGTATTGTAAAATAAGTTTGTAATATATTTAAAAACAAATGATTATTAAAAAGAATTAATTATTTATGAATTTATAAAAAAAAAAAATCTTAATTTTTGAAACTTGCTCATTACCTTTAAAAAAAAGTTTGAGATCCACCAACAATTCCATGATATATATACTTCAACTCTTTTAAAAGTATTGTAAAATAAGTTTGTAATATATTTAAAAACAAATAGTTATTAAAAAGATTTAATTATTTATGAATTTATAAAAACAAAATCTTATAACTTTTCATAGTTATTGCAAAGATATAATTAATTGAAAAGTTATATTAAATAATTAAAAAACTTTGAAAACTCTTATCAATAATAAATGATAAACACTATTACATTGCTATTTTTATGAATAAGATTGAACAAGGTAGCAAATATTTTCTAATTATGAATAAGATTGAACAAGGTAGCAAATATTTTCTAATATATGTAGAATCTTTTCTAATATATGTAGAAAAAAAATTATAGCACAACTCACAAAAATTTTGTAAATGAACACATAGACAACTAAATATAGTCACAAACAGATTTCATAAAAAATAATTACTCTTATATTTAAAATCTTTATAAATTAAATTTAATAAAATAATATTTTTTTTAATTTATTATAAAAATATATATAAATCAATTATATATTAATAATAAAAATAAAATTCGCAAATCAATTACATATTAATCAATTATGATGGGCGCTTGAGGAACATAATTGATACACTGCTGAAAGAGAATAAAACACACTACTGAAAGAGTGTGTCCTTTATGAAGGCCATGAGGAAACAATTCCTTTACTCGTTGTTGTTGACCGCACTAGCTGATGGCTCTAGGCAGTGATCGATTCGGGCATTGATTATCTATACGGAGTGGTAAACTAAACACGCTGTGGCATCATCAAATCAATTATATATTAATAATAAAAGTAAATAATAAAAATAAAATATATATTGAAAAGTTTTATATATTAAATTTAAGAAAATATTTTTTTTAATTTATTATAAAAATATATATAAATTAATTTAATTAATTAATTATATATTAATGATAAAAATAAAAATGACAAATTAATTTTATATATATATATATATATATATATATATATATATATATATATATATATAAGTTTTCTTTCCCGGTCCGCTTCAGGTCTGCTTCCTCCTCTGCTCTTCGTTTGTTGTTACCCAAAGCGTCTTCAACATCTAGGTCTTCTTCCTGAGGGGTCCTGTCTGTTGGGGTCTCCTCCTCCACGTAGCAGGTGAAGCCTTCTTCCCGTGTCACCGCAATTTCACCACCATGATAATTCTTGGGGCCCGACAAGGAGGCTCCCATTCTGAAATCACTTGGTGGATCCCAATTGTCCGACACTTTGAAGAGGAGCAACGCTAAAGGCTCCTCCTGGATTACCTCTTCGACGTATGCCATTGGAGGCTCCACGATAGCCACTGCAACCGAAGTCGTTTTACATTCAATTCTTTTGTGTTGAAGTTGGGTCTGAGCAATGGAGAGTGCTCATTCCATTGTTTGAAAGCATTTTCGACGAGGCTTTCCTCGTTCTCGAGGCATCAAGCTAGAGAGACGAATGGTAGCTCTGCAAAAGGCAGGAAGATGGCTGCTCCAAGGCTTCCAACAACAACACTGGTGATGAGTGAAAATGAAGTGGAGAAAGACAAGGGAGGGCGCACTAATAGCAGGAGGGTTGGTGTGACGTTCGGCGCCATCAAGTCCTCTGCCTGGGTGAGCGTCATAACTAGACTGCTCGTGCGAGGGGCGAGTCTTGTTGCAAGAGGGCGGTAGCTGGAGCCCGCTCCCATCCTTAATGTTGAGGGGATGGGAGTCGGCCGACCTCATTTATGGCCAGGCCTGGCTCCATGCCATGTGTCTCGGAAGTTCTACGTGGCACCCCATCCGAGGGCAAATCAATTATATATTAATAAAAAAAGTAAATACTAAAAATAACAATAAAAATAACAATGACAAAAAAATTGTTTATTAAAAACATTAAACCTATGTTGCACGAGTTTCATAAACGTGGGAACATTGGAAACCTGGATATGAGTGTTCGGAACTAGTAGAAGTTTCCCTCAAATTTACAGGAAACTTGAATTTGGGAGTGGCAATAATATATATTAAAAATATATAAAACATATTTTGGATTACAATGATACTTTAGATTACAATGTATAGAGATATTGATACATTTTAAATCTTGTTTCAATAAAATTGAAGTTGAATGGAGAACAATGTTTCTCCTATGCAACAACTACAATATTAAAATCACTAATTTAATTCATGCTAATAATTATATGAATATATTTAACACAATAATAACTTTAATATCCATAAATATTCCATTAGAAAATGAAAAACAAAATTGAAAATACATATATAAAATTTTAACATATTTTTAAAATTAAACTTTACATATATAAACTTTAAACATCTTTGTAAAATTGAAGCATTATTTTTTTTTATTGAAAAAAACAAAATAGTGCTACTCTTTTAATATGAAAATACAATAAAAGTCAATGATATGGTTGATTGGATTGATTGATATCTCCCTCTGCAACCTCATTTACAAGTTAATTTCCAAGGTTATTTCAAACCGGATCAAGCCTTTTCTCGAAAGGAGTCTCTCAGCAGAGCAGTTGGGTTTCTTCCGGGGCAGAAGAATCCAGGACGCGATTGGCGCTGCCCACAAATGCATCCATAGCATCAAGAAGAAAAACTTAAAGGCTCTGGTTATGAAACTTGATCTCAAAAAAACCTTTGATTGTATTGATTGGGAGTTCTTGAGACTAATTCTTCACTCTGCTAGTTTTGGTGAATTGTTCATTAATTGGATCATGTCCTGCGTTACCAGTTCAAACTTCGCAGTGTTAATCAATGGAGAGGCTTCCAATTTCTTCAAAAGTGAGAGGGGGCTCCGCCAGGGATGCCCACTCTCTCCCTACCTCTTTATTCTGATAATGGAAGGTCTCAGGCTTCTCCTCTCAAAAAGTTTCACCGAGCACCACATTTCTGGCATAAAGGTCTCAAAATTCATTAAGATGGTACATCTCTTGTTTGTCAACGATGTTCTTCTCATGTCGAAAGCAGATTTATCAGAGTGGTTGGTAATCCAAGAGGTGCTTCAGCTTTTCTGTTCTGTCTCAGGTTTATCCATCAATTTCTCAAAATCCTTCGTCCACTACTGGGGTCTTTCGGAGGCCGAACTTCTCATTCTCAAGGACTTCATCCCCTTCACCTTTGTAAACCTGAGTGAAGGCTTCAGGTATCTCGGGTTCCAGTTGAAATTGGGAGCCTCCTCTCCGGAAGATTGGAGATGGCTGGTGGCTCTTTTTGAAAGAAGGATTAGTTTTTGGTGTAACAAATGGCTGTCCCTAGGTGGTCGTTTCACCTTGGTCAAGTCGATTCTGGAAAGTCTTGTTGTTTTTTGGATGTCCCTGGAAAAAATTCCAAACAAGATCATTATTCTTTTACGGAGACACATTTTCAACTTTCTGTGGAATAGCCAACCTGACCATTTTCGCTTTCATCTATGCAACTGGGCTGCTCTGTCCAAAGCTCGAAGAAATGGGGGCTGGGGGCTCATGAACTTATCCACCTTCAACACTGCCCTCCTGGCGAATTCGTTCTGGAGAGCTGTCACACTTGATAGTATTTGGCACTGTATCATTGCTGACAAATATTTGGGCTCCCTACCGCTTGTCAATTGGATCCGTAAGCCTTCTTTTCTGCTGAGGAAGGTTTATCCTTTCTGGAAGGGCCTGAATGCTTCCATTCCAGTGATTCTCCATTGGCTCGTGTGGAAACCTGGCGCGGGCACTGATATTTGCATTGGCAGTGACAAAATTCTTGGATTAGGAGACCGGTTGCTCCTCTCCACTGAGCTGAGGTCGCAGCTCTGGATTCGAAATTATACTCACCTTGCTCAGTTTAAAATTCAGTCAAGCTGCCGCACTCTTCCCGACAGATGGCTGGGCAGTGGTGAGTTACATTTAAGCGATCCGTTAGCCACCGAATGGGATCTCTATATTTCGACCCTCAAAGGCGCAGGTGTCACTCTCTCTTCTAGTCCTAATACTCTACTGTGGGCTGGAGGAGATGCCACAGGAAACATTTCAGTAAAGAATCTTTATTCCGCCCTTCTCAATCAGCTGCATTTTGATGTGGATCGCTCATGGTTTTCTCTTCTATGGCTTTGGGAGATTCCTCTAAAGCTCAAATTATTTATCTGGCTCGCTAGAAAGGAGAAAACGCTCACTTGGGACGTGCTACGTCGGAGGGCCTGGGAGGGGCCGAGGATCTGCCTTCTCTGTAGCAGAGCATCAGAGGATATTCACCATCTCCTGGTTCACTGTCCCTTCACTCAGTCGATCTGGTCTCTATTGCTCAACCATCTCTCTCTATACTTTTCTTGGAGAGACACCTCCCTCTCAAACAACTTCACATGGTGGCTGGCACAAACCTCTACGCCAAAGTATTTACCGGTCCTCGTTTGCTGGCAGATTTGGACTGCTCGAAACCGAGCCATTTTTTACACTCGTCCTCCTTCTTTGCATGCGGTGCTACACAAAGTTTTGGTCTCCTTCCACTGGAAACCGTCAACGGTAAATCCCCCTACTCTCAAAGCCTGCAATTTTAAGATGATGGAAGGTTACACCCTGGCTTGTTTCGATGGCGCTGCCCTGTCCAGTGGAGGTTGTTGTGGGGCTGGTGGTTTTTTCAAAAATCATCCATCAAGGATTACAATGTGGTTCTTAAATTGCGGAGTCGGCACTAACAATAACACCAAGCTCTTGGGTTTATGGGCCTCCCTCTATCTTGTTTCCTGCTGGTCTATTAGCCACCTCCACGTCCTTGGTGACTCGCGAGTTATCATAGATTGGATTTCTCAAAAGTCCAAGCTCCAAACTGTCCACAATGATAGCTCGAAGGAAAAAACGATGGAGTTGTCTAATTCCTTTACCGATGTCAACTTCCATCACATCTCCAGATCTCACAATAGAGAGGCGGACGCCCTCTCAAAAAGGGCTTTAAATGAAGCGGTTGGTAGACTCTCGGTTTTCCATTGGGATAGAGGGATAGTGAGCCCTATCTCCTCTATAAATGTCTTTGAATGATGTTGGTTGTTCCCTATTTTGTTGTTGGATGGTTAATTCGGTTCTTTGCTCGCTTGTCCCTCTTCTTTTGGGCTGTTCCACCTTGGCAGTTTTGCTTGTTTCGGCCCCTCTCTGAAGGTGCGTTGCTCTTGTTTCGGTGCTACTGGCAGTTTGTTTTGTAAAGAAATTTATACCATATATAAATTTGAGCAATTTTCTCTTGGAAAAAAAACTACATAGTGGAGCAAATACTTGTAGTGGATAGGATATTGATTTATTCCACATTCATGTTTAGTTTTGTCTTGAAGGAAAACACAAATACATTAAAAGTTTTTCATATCCACAACTATAAAGTGAGTATTATTAAGTTGTTTTACTTACTAATTTTTCAAATAATATTTATCTCTAGTTTAGTCTTAGTTTTATAGTGATATTTTGAATAAATATAATGAAAATATTTCTAAAAAATTATGTATTTGTCATAAAAGGATAAATAGATTTCCATTTTAATTTAATATAATTCTAATTTAAAGCTCTTCTTTTAGGACACTGGTTCCCAAGCTCCCATTTCTTTGATGTTGAAATTCCCAAAAAGCTCCCAAGTTTCCAGAAGACTTTACAACCAATTGGAGAGGTTCCCAACTAGTTCCCAAACTCTTGGAACTTCGAGAGCTTCGAGAGCTTGAGAACTAGACATAATAAGGCTGTGTATATTTGTTTGTGTGTATTAACTCTATTAAACAAATATAATAATGCTGTGTATATTTGTTTGTGTATTAACACTATGGCATTTACACTACTGGAAAGAAGATAAACCCTTCCCTGCACTTTGAAAAGAATTTAAACAATTTTAATAATTATCTATATATATAACTCTTGATAATAAATTTGAAAATTTATTAAAATGAAAATAAATAAATTTATCTATTTTGTATACATTACAAATAAATAATTATTAGTTTTCAAGCCAGTGACCTCTCCCAAAAACAAAATATGCAAGCATATTTACCTGGCTTTAAACAATCCTAAAGCCTGATGTCTATTTGGTCGAAAGGATCCAAGTCCCAACTGCTTGTATTTATTTTTTACGGCTATCATAAAAACAGAAATAGAATGTTATATGGTGGTTGCACTTGTGGTTGAGATAGGTAAAGTGAGTGGAATTCGACAAAAAAGGTTTGGATGAAATTTTTAACCATATTTAACAAGTAAATCACTGGTAAGAAAATTTGCAGTACACTTTGACTTTTACAAAGCTCACTATATGTGTATATCCGATCTTCACTTTCAAATCTATAATAGCAATTGACTCTGAGATTGAAAGATATGGTGAAGGACTCTGGTTGCAGAATGGCGGAAGCATTGGATGAAGAAGAAAGTACCATGAATAATCTCAATGAACAATTTCAAAGAATGGATAGTACAGGCAGAGTGAGTAAAGTCATCACTTCCAAAAGATAAAATGACTTTTTTTTTCAAATTGAACAGAGTTCCCATTCAAGATGTCATTCAACACAAGAACTGTTGATGCCTTGTCGGCATGCTATTTCAGATGGCAGCCTATTTGGAAGGTCTGAAATAACTAAATTTAATACAGAATGCATTTTGGGAAGATGGCAGCCTTTTTGGAAGGTTGGATTCTAAACCACCACCTTTAGAGGATGCACCTTTTGAGAATCCAAAATCCTCAGCCCAACTCCAAGGGATAACAGCAATGAAAATCTTCCCTATTCGATTTCAAAAGTATCAGGTAAGGATCAAGTTAGAAATAAATTCTGAAATTTTTCATTTGAAGACCATTCGCTCTGTTAAGTTTATTTTAAGTGTTGTTGTGTATTAAGATGTGTTAATAAAAGAATCCAGAGCCGTATCAAGAGTCTCGGGCCTTTGAAAGACAAGGTTTCCACTCTTGTGACTCACTCTGAAGTTGTATCAAAAGTCTCTGGCCTTTGAAAGACAAGGTTTCCACTTCTGCGACTTCCTGAAAGAGTTACTAGTCTCTGCCTGAGTGGTCGGCCAGGAGCCTATCTGAAATCTTCTTTTTCCAGAACAGAAGATTAAGATTAAACGTCCTGATTTTCTGTGCAGTTATAGTAATCTCTCCTAAATAACAAATGGATTCCTCAGTCTCTTTGAGAGAATTGCAAAATGCTGAAGATCATAGTACTTCTGAAAGAGAATCTGTCAGTAGTTTGGAATCTATGTTTGCAAATAATAGATCGCATAGCTTAAATTATGCAAGTATAGAAAAAGTGGAAACTCAGCCTCAAGCTGCCTGAAAATTACCTGAGATTTCTCCAAGCCGAGTCTACAAAGATTTAAGTATGTTCCATCTTAAAGCTATCTCAAGAGTGATAGTGAAAGAATCAGTCAGCCGAATACAACAGAATACTGATGTCAACCAAACCATTTCCCTGATAAACGTCAAAGAAATCCAAAATGAAGCCAAAAGACATGGGACAAATTATGTACATTTTGGATGCATTCGGGTTGGAATCAGTGATTTGGTTCATAAAGGCATTGATGCCTATGCTCTATGTACAGTTAGAGACATGACACATAATAAATTCACTGATTCCTTAATAGGAGGAATAGTTGCTCCTCTTTCTAATGGTCCTGTCTATTTTGACTGCTATCCAAACTTCTCTGCTTATACTTTTGATGAGAACCTTGGGGATATATTAAAACTTCAAATTAGAACTACTGGATTTGATATGTGCCATACCAGGACGAATATTTCTATCCAGACTAGGGGATGTTTTAGACATACCAATACTCTCTTCCCTGCAGTCTTACACACCCCTAGTAGAACTGCTCAATCCAGCACTTTAGTTCTAACTGACCCTCTAAATCAGGAAATGGAACATCAAACCATAACATGGGAAAACCTCTCTTTTCCTACAGACTGGGTCATAGACACTCCAAAAGCCCCTGTCCCAAGATCCATTACTTCCACCCAAATAAAATAATATGCATCTTCTGCAATCATTTCCTTTCCCCAAAAATCTATGTCAAGAAATAACTCTTCAGTTTCTTCTTCATCATCCACCTCATCTTTTTGTTTACATCCTTCACTCCACTCTCTAGCCAATTCAATTGGTCGTGTTCCTTTTGCAATACAATGCTTAGACTGTGAAGTGAGATCGGAAGAG
>CBVK0102064645.1:0-14499 GCA_900067695.1 Picea abies
GGAGGGACAAGGTGAGCCAACAAAGTATAAAAGGAAGGTAAGGGCCTCTACTCTATTCATTCATGTATGATCATATTTTTATATCTGGCTTCTAGCTAGTGAGCCCAACATTGGGGGTTTTGAGGGTTTTGACTTAACAAACCCGAGAGGATGATTCGGTGGTGAAAGATTCAACCTAGCTTGTCCCAAGCTTGGTCTCGGAGATGCAATACTCTCCCACACCATTCTAGTTCGGTTCTACATCAGTGCAGGAGGGTTCTACACCAGCCACAAGCACAGGAAGGAGGAGGGGCGCACTCTTGGGGGTTTCCAGCAAGGGGGGCACACCATTCTTGAGGGAAGGTTCGTTGTAGGAGTTTGAGAGGGCTCTTGGACATTTGAGCATTTGGGTTTTACTTGCAGGGCCTTAGCCATGATTTCAAGTGCCTCTTGAGAGAGCTTTATGGTTCAGATTATTTCCTAGAGTAATGGGACGAATTGGAGAGAAGGAGGGCATTTTTGAGATTCATATCTATTCAGTTTAGAGGAGTTATCCATAGTATTTCGGCCCGAGACTTCAGGAGGGGGATCCTATCACCCGGATCTATCATTTGGCCAAGTTTGGGCTCATTTGGAGGCCTCCTTCACCAGGGCCGAAATTGTAGGGTTTGGTAGTTTCAGGAGGGCACAACTCAATTGGAGGATTTAGCATTTGGAGGAGTTTCCCTTGGTATTTCGGTTTGAGATTTCAGGAGAGGTTTCCACTCATCCCGATATACAGTTCGACATCTTCAGCGTAGCATTTGGAGGTCTTTGATAGTAGGGCCGAAATTGTAGGGGTTGACAGTTCCAACAGAACATGGCATCTTCCAGTGGGGGTTTGGCACTTCATACGGCCTAGATCTACCTTGGCATTGGTATTCATCTCTTATCCAGCCTTTGGAGGCTTATAGTATCTTCCTGGAGCATTTTGTAGTAGCTCTATTGTCTATCTTCTTATCCATCTGTTGAGCATTCCAGATCAGCATCTTCATTGTAGCAGGTTTCTCTATTTCATGAATAAAAGCAGATTTGAGATGTTTTGGCTTGTCTATCATATTGCATATGGTTGAGGTATGTTCCATGGTTATATCTTCTTGTTAATTGTTGCAATACACATATATGACACATCAGTAAACCCTAAGGCCGAAATCAAGAGGCCGTCCTGCAAGTAAACACATCTAAACAAGTGGATCAACAAAGTGTTTGAAGGAATGCCACAACCAGAAAACGTTTAAAAAGACACCCAAAACCGTGATGATCCTGGCATAATGGCTTGGTATCATAACATAGATATCATTTCTCCTCCCCAACTTACCATATCTTGAGTTATTGTTATGCTACTTGATTTTACACACACTCTCTCTCTCTTTCCATAATTTCATTCATTTCCATTCTATGCTTTAGGGTTTTGGAGTATTTTCTCTCCAAGACTATTTTTCTTGAGTAATATCAATAAAGGAGAAACTTTGGAGGACAACTAGAGGATCAAGGCGTGTGCTTTTTTTTTCTTATGCTTGTGAGGTAACATTGTGATAATTTTTGGGTGATTGCAACACTAGATCTTAGGTAAAGTGTTATCTAAGTAGATCTACTAATGCGTGTGCTTATGGATTTATCTATTTTGATGTGTTGAATAGAATAGAAGTGTCATTTTATTTACATACATCAACATATTGTCTATTATATGCATATCACTTGAAAATATTTTTCAGGTATTACTTCTAGGGTTTCATTGGGAATTCCTTCAAGGAGAAGGGTCACTTAAAGCTTTCATACACTCCATTTCTCTAACCCTATTACTCTTCATCTATTATTGCTCTTCACACATTCCATTTTAAGCTAGCATATAATTGTTTAAGTAGGTCATTTTTAATCAATATAATCTCTTGGTTTCTTGTGGAAAGTTCTTGCCCTAAAAGGCAAGGGTTTTCCTTAACTCTTTTTGGTTGTGTGTAGCCATTCTAGCAAGCAAAGCTTGCTGATTTTGCAGGTTTTTCAGATCTGATTGAGAGGACATTGGCTGCCCAAAGGAGAATCACACAACACTAGAAGACCCTCCAAGGGATTTGGTAGCTATGGTATTCTTTAATTATTTGTGAATTTGTATGTAATTTGTAATATTTTGTAAAGAACAACCCTTTACCATAGTTGACCCCTTGCCCAATTTCTAGGCACTAGTCTTAGTTGACCTAGGGAAAAGGCCTTTTTTTCATGCTAACCCTTGCATATTTCATTGTTGCCTTAGCATCTTTGGAATAGATCCCTCTAACATTAATAAATTAAAACTAACTCCTAGAAATTAACTTTAACACACCTAGTAACTAAGGTCTACCCCCTTTGGCTTCTCTAGGAGTAAGCCTAGACGGAAAAGGTTTCGATCAAAGTGACAGTGTGGGCTGTGAACCTAGGCATTGTTTCTCCAAGGACACACTAAGTGAGCCGGACTTAGCTCACGTTTGCAAGTGTGTATAAGGACGGAAACACACCCTAACCTGAGCACTCGTCATATCTCTATGAAAGGGGATTCCCGACCTATCTGACAACCTTAACGAATGATGAATCTTGCTTTGAAGGACATAGTCAAAGAAGAGCTTCAAAAGCTCCTTGATGTGAATTTCATCTACCCAATCTTTGATAGTAAGTGGGTTTCACCCCTGGTTGTCGTACCAAAGAAGAATGGTAAATGGTGTATATGTGTTGATTACGGGGAGTTGTATAATGCCACCTTAAAGGATTACTTTCCATTTCCATTTATTTGGCAAGTTATGGATACCTTGGTAGGAAATAAGTTCTTCTCTTTTCTGGATGGATTCAATGGCTATAATCAAATACAAATTGCCCCTAAGGACCAAGAGAAAACTACCTTCATTTTCCCTTGGGGAACTTACACTTATCAAGTACTGTCATTTGGATTGTGTAATGCTCCAGCTACCTTCCAAAGGGCTGTCCTAGGAATATTCTTTGACTTGACCAATGATTGCGTGGAAATCTACATGGATGACTTCACCGTGTATGGAGACACCTTTCAGGAAGCCTTAGACAATCTAGAGAAGGTCTTGATTAGATGCCTGTTATCTCTGATTTCTAGGGATAACTAGGAGATCATGTCTCGAGGCCCACAGGTCCTAGACATGGAGTACCGAGAGCAGGATTGACCTGAGCATGGCCCTGGAGGGCCCATCCTTTTCTTCTTTCATCAGATTCATCTTGTTAGTAGCAGCAGCATCCATCACCATCGGCTTGGTCTTGTATCGGAGAAGGCTCTTGCTCCATGAGGTAATTGGTCCAGGTATCATGGTATGTGTCACTTTTGATTATTATAACCTTTAGATATATGCATTTGATTCCTTTTATCTCTGACAACTGCTTGGATCTTACATTAGCCCACTTGACCATGTTTGGGGAGATTGACAAGGTGCCCTAGCAAGCCTGTACCCATAGGTTTTGGTTTGCCACCAGGGGGATTTCTGAAGAGCCATCGTCCGCTCCCATCATACCACCACTTTTTCATCTTATCTCCTGCTCATTTATCCCATTCCCCTTGTCCGGGCATTGGATTGCCCTGTTTTTAGGGTTGCACCTTATCTTGTAGGAAGAAGGGGCTAAAGGCCCATAAGGTAAAACCAGCTAGTAAAAGATAAAAGCCTAGAAATGAAACCTTGAGATGCTTCGCCCAGGGATCCCCGAGAAGGCAATAAAAATCCTCTAAGTAAGAAACAAGAGGGACCCAGAGAATATAAACAAGACCTAGTCAAGAGGATAGGGGGTCTCATCACGAGCCAACCTATTAGGTTCATGGGTACCTAACAGTATGACATTGCCACCATCTAGTTACCACGCCAGGGCAATGACCTTTGGTTGCATGGCCAAGGGAAAGGGGGTCTCGTCACAAGCCAGCCTTATCATCTCTGTGAAAGTACTTGAGGGTAACACTGTCAGCTCTGGTCACCATGCCAAGGCAGTGTCCTTTGGTTAGCCCTTGAATAAAAAGAAAAAGAAGAAGAAAAAAGAAAATAAAAGGAAATAATAAAGGCAAGAAAGGGCTTGGAAAAATTGCATTCATGACGGGTACAACTCGCCTTCTACAAAGGCATCCACATATAACATTATGCATCCCTGGCTCTCACTATACCCACATGTCTGGACATCCCCTAGCCACATCACCACATTTACATGGCTTGGATGAAACCTTCCTGGAAACTTCCCTTTTTCCTGTGGATACTAGTCCAATAGGATGTCTTGTCTTTTTTCTTCGATCTTGTATTGTAGGTTTTTGTAATATCTTTGAGCTATTGACTGATATATCAGGGTTTTTATGCATATGTTTGATAATATTAATGATGAAATGTGATTGACATTGCTATGATCCCTGTGACTAATGAGCCCATGGAGGGCGTAGTTTTTAATGTGTAGGACCATGCCCGACGGACAGGTACCATTTGGACTGGTACACATGGGGAGATGATTAGTTCAGATCTCCATGGGGCTGAAGAGGCCATCAAATGGTTGTTGAGACCCCATCATAGGGCAGAGACAGGACAGTGTTTGACCAAGGTTTTGCACCGAAGAAGAAGATAACGTTCCATCAAAGGCACTTTGGCAGAGCCCGGCCTGGGGGGAATGACCCCTTTTCAGTGGAATGTTGGCCTTGGAAGGCCCTGGATGCCCCCATCCTCACCATTACCTCATCCAGCTTCATGGACATTCATGGAGGTAGACTGGGCAGCAGTGGCACATGGGGCATGTTGGAGAGGCCCCTAGGGGGCTAACGTTTTGCTCCTGGATGTCTCATCTGCCCTAAAAGGGGCTAGCTCCTTCCTTGAAGGGGATTTTACCTTTTTTACAGCTCAGTTAGGGTTTTGATTTGACAATTTAATGTAAAAACAGTATTCTGGTCTTGTCGGCGATTTTTATGACCTAAAACTAATTAAGGTCATTGATACACTATATATTGAGGAGTTTTAGTCTCATTTTGACATAACACATCACTCACTCTCCTAGTGAGGTCTGATTTTTGCACCCTATTAGGGTTATTGTCTGATTTGAGGAAGGCACACTTGTTTAAGGAGGATATTTTTGGCATTCTATGGTGTTTTTCTTGAAGGAAGGTTTACAACTCGGGTTTGTATGGTTATTTTTATGATGATTTGTAAGTATTTTTCTGCAAAACTTCTTGATTGAATGGTTGTAGTTTAATTTCTTGCATCTATTTATAAATATTGTTGAATCAAAACCCTAGGGGACAAACACACAAGTAGGTCGTTGTCTCATGTCCCCTAATAGAAAAACCTTTTAGCCATTGAAGAAGAAGAAGAGAGCCTAGCCATAGCTACACTCTTTCTTTCTTCTTCCCTTAAGCTAGCCGTACCTTTGAACTTCAAGAGGAAGAGGACGTCCCAGGCCTAGGTTATCTACACCTAGGGTCGTTTTCTTTTAGGGTTTGATGAAAGAGCCTTGCCTTAGCAACACTCTCCCTCTTTAAACTCTCTTGTCTTGATTTTGCTTTTCATTGAGCTAGTTGTTTGTTGGGAAGGAGGAGAGAGCATGAGACCTTGATTTAGCAACACCAGAGTGAGCCTCTCTCCTCTAGGGTTCCGTCTTTAAGGCCCTACTTTAGCAACACCTTGAAACCTTTCCCTCTTTTCCTTTAAATCTCATCCCCTTCAACTTGTGCGTCCTTCACCTTTTTGACTCCATTAACCCTTAGGCACTGATCTTAAGCCTCCAACGTTGAAGTGAAAGTGATCAAACAAAGTCTCTAACTCTTTGCCAAATTGAAACCCTAACTAACTACTAACCCTAAAAAGGCTGACGTCACCCTTGGTTATTTCATCTTGACGCAACAACTTTCCTTTATTAGGCAATTGGATGGTGTTTAAAGCATTTATTGAATGAGGGATTGATTGGATACTTTGATTGCTACATCATCTTGACACTTATTGGTGAAGTAGTATTATTTCATTGTTGTATTAACAAACATTGACTTCGTCAATATTTATTGTTATAATTGCTTATACATTGATATCAGATAGTCTTATGGAGTGCTAACCCATTGAATCATAGCTTGCATATATATTGGTTTGTTGTTGCTTTGTTCCGGGCAGGTGTTCTTCTTTGGGCCTTCACTTCATTATTGGTTGTTTAGCCGGGACTATATTTTTGGTGGTGACCTGTGAAGGGGGAGCTTTACTTTGAATTTTAAAACCTTTGCCTCTTCAAAACTCTAGGTTACCGGGGACGTCTCCCCTGGGCCTAACCTCCCTAAAGAGAAATAACCTCCCCATCGTGGTGACATTGGGTGGGATAGGTTTCTATTACGCCAGTTTGGCCTCCATTTTATAGCCATTTGACCTAGCTACAAACTGTGCGATAACAATGCCAAGAGACAAACCTCTCTCTCATCAATGAGAAATGTCACATGCTCTGCACTGAGGGAGTTGTGCTAGGACACCACATATCACCTGCAGGAATCCAAGTGGATCTCGCCAAAATAGAAGTTATCCTTGGGCTTCCAGTTCCAACAATCCAGAAGGATGTCCATTGTTTCTTAGGGCATGCGGGATACTATCGAAGGTTCATAGAAAAATTTTCTAAGTTAGCATCGCCCCTATTTCAATTACTTACAAAGATTGCAAAGTTATGTTGTATTGACCAATGTCAAGCCGCGTTTGAGGCCTTAAAGGAGAAATTGTCAATTGCACTAATATCGCGGGGTTCAAATTGGTTCTTGCCTTTCCATATCTCTACTGACGCTTCAAACATAGCCATTGGGGCTGTCTTAGGCCAGAAAGAGGAGCGATGACCCTATGCTATCTATTACATCAGTAAGAATCTCACCCTTGCTTAAAAGAGTTATATTGTAACCGAAAAAGAGTTTCTTGTTGTTTTATATGCCATTAACAAGTTTCATCATTATATCACAGGTTACTCTGTATTTGTGCATACTGCCCACTCTGCCATCTTCTACCTCATGAACAAGCCTGTCTCTGATGGCAGAGTGACTAGGTGGTTGCTTTTATTGCAGGAATTCGACATTTCAATTATTGATAAGTCTAGGAGGGAAAACGTGATCGTTGACTTCCTCTCTAGGCTTACCAATGAAGGAGAAGCCATTCCTGTGGAAGACGCTTTCCTAGACAAACATTTGTTTTCTTTTTCCACAGACACCATGGTTTGTAGACATCACTAACTAATTAGATGCAGGAAGGCTTCCACAATATTTGTCGCCAAAAGAACTCCAAAGGGTCATTCGACAGAGTGCCATGTGCTCTTCGACCGAAGGATACGTCTTTCACACTGGGCCAGATCATATCATCTGGTGTTGTGTTCGAGAGGATGAAATCTATGACATTCTAAAAGCATGTCATGATGAACCTTGCGGAGGGCACTTCGCTGACAAAAGAACTACAAATAAAGTACTGCACCTAGGGTATTATTGGCTCACCATATTTCAAGACGCCAAGAAATACGTTAGTAGTTGCGACAAGTGTCAGAGGATGGGACGACCGGTCAAATCATATGAGATGCCACTCCAACCTAAAATCTTGATAGATCCCTTCGAGAAATGGGCCCTTGACTTCATAGAACCTATCAACCCACCAAATTGATTAAGGCCAAAGCTTAGCCAAAGGATACAGAGGGAGTAGTGGCTAAATTCTTTTATGAGGAAATCTTTGTTTGTTTCGGAGTCCCCCGAGAGATCGTTACCGACCAAGGGACCCAATTCACTTCTCAACTTATCTGGTCCATTACTGAGCAATTCAAGATCAAGCACCAAAAATCTACTCCATACCACCCTTACGCAAATGGACAGGTGGTGGTCACCAATAGAGTGTTGAAAGCCATCTTGACCAAGACGGTTCAACATCATAAGGATTGGGTTGGTAGTCTTCCAGAAGCTCCGTGGGCCTACAAAACCACTTGGAGAAACACTACAAGATTCACTCCCTATGAGCTGATGTATGGAAAACATGTGGTTCTTCCTATAGAGTTTGAAGTTACGACACTAAGAACTGCACTGCAAGTGGGCTTGGATGTCTTAGAATCCCAACAACATAGACTTGATCAGATCAATGAACTCGACGAAATCCGTCGGGATGCATTACAACAAATTTCTCTAGTCCAACAACAAAGAGCCAAGTGGCATGATAGATTCATCAAAAATAAGTTTAGAGAGGGATATTGGGCCCTTATATTTGACTCAAGATATAAATATTTCAAGGGAAAGTTCTACAACCGATGGATAGGTCGAGATCGAAGCTAGGACACTAAGAACTGCACTGCAAGTGGGCTTGGATCTCTTAGAAGCCCAACAACATAGACTTGATCAGATCAATGAACTCGACAAAATCAGTTAGGATGCATTGCAACAGACTGCTCTAGTCCAACAACAAAGAGCCAAGTGGCATGACAGATTCATCAAAAAGAAGTTTAGAGAGGGAGATTGGGCCCTTCTATTTGACTCAAGATATAAAGATTTCAAGGGAAAGTTCTACAACCGATGGATAGGGCCAATTTGAAGTTAGGACACTAAGAACTACACTGCAAGTAGGCTTGGATAACTTAGAATCCCAACAACATAGACTTGATCAAATCAATGAACTCGACGAAATCCGTCAGGATGCATTATAGAAGACTGCTCTAGTCCAACAACAAAGATCCAAGTGGCATGACAGATTCATCAAAAATAAGTTTAGAGAGGGAGATTGGGACCTTGTATTTGACTCAGGATATAAATATTTCAAGGGAAAGTTCTACAACTGATGGATAGGGCCAGATCAAATAGACATTGTCTATGACAATGGCTCTATCAATCTCTACACGATCGACAAAGAAAAGACTCCATTAATGGAAAATGGTCATCGGTTGAGGCTATATCAAAAGCCTAAGTCTAGAGAAGAATTTATTCAAGATATAGTCAGGAAAATAGATTTCTAAGTTGTGAGTAAGGTGGATTTTCTACCCACGCCCATAGCTTCTAGATCCCTTCTCTAGTTCCTATTTAAAAAGGAAAAAAAAGAAAAAAAATATAATAAAAGATCTGGTAGTGAAAACCTGGTTTTAGGTGCTACCAACCTTGGTAGTATTAGAAAACCAGTCCCTGGATGATACCACCAAGAAAAAGAAAAATTTCAGTTGTGAAAACCTCCTTGGAGGTGCAACTAGACAAGCCTTTATTTGAAAACGGAATTCCCGACAAGGTCGAGGAAAGAAGAAAAAAGAAAAGAAAAAGAAAAAAATCATCACCAACTCTAAAGGGTGGTCCTTATTGCATTCAAGAATAGGCACAAAAGATGTTTTTAAACATTAGAGGGTTGTCCGACAGAGATTTTCATTTCATATTTGCAAAGCTTTTTTCCTTCTATAGTACAGTGAGCATTTTTTTCATCTTTTGATGAGGGAAAAGTAAACAAGTTACCATGATTATTTTCTTCTCCCTATAGCAGTTTCATGATCTATGCTCTTTGAGAAATAAGATGACAATCAACTCTATACAAGCACTCTAAGTTTGTCTACAAAACATGGTTGAGGTTGACCTTCCATGGTTTCAGTTGTCATAAATCACAAAAAGAAGGTTCATCAACATCAACAAGGTACCTATGTTATATATCTCGCAAAACAATTCAGGTTATCTCTAACTCATTCTTAATATCTTTTCATGAATAATATTTAGAAGGTAAATTGATTAACTTGATACCATGAGCTACTTATTTTCTTTCTCTCCTCAATCAAGAACAAGGCCACAAGCCCATTCTCATTTGCCAACATACTAACCATTACCTCATTAAAATGTCAAGTCATAATGCTAGGATTCTTCATTTGGCATGATATTAACCATTACCTCATTAAAATTTTGAGTTATAATGTTTCAAACTTGTTAGGATTCCTCATTTGGCAGCATTGTTGACCATTACCTTGTTAAAATGTCGAGTCAATGCTCCAAACCTATTAGAATTCCTTAATTGGCAGCATACTAATCATTGACCCATTAAAAATTATATATCATGATTCTTGAATCCATTTGGTAGCATACTATTGTCTCATTATGCCATAATGTCCCAAAACCATTGAAATTTTGTAGCACCAAGAACCGTTCATGGCTTGCTATGTCCTAATCCTTCCAAACTTTGATAACAATCTATCTGATGGCATTGATCACATATCATAACTTATACCTTGGATAAACATGTTGTTTGCCAACCTTTGATAAATGTAATTTTTGAAAATATGTTATGGCATAAGCTTTTGGTAGCATGGCATTCGATAGCTTGTCGAACATCATTTGATAGCATGATGTTTGATAACATCAAAACACATGCAAACTCATGATGTCTCAACATGATTCAAAATTCTGTCAAAAGACTCCTCAAACTATATCATAATCCAACACCTCGTTTTGATATTATCCCTATTTGTCCTAGCTTTGAACTGCATGAATTAAACTACACGATGTGTTCAAGCTAATCAATTTTGGAGCTATAGATCAAGCTGAAGGTCGATAATTGTAAACATTTCTGCCATTTACGTCACAATCCCTCTACAATACATCCATCAGTATAATTTCAAACAGTCAAGTAAAATGGGAGGTTCAATGAATAGGATAGAGCCGAAGGGATTGACATTTTAAGATTTAACCCAGAGGCTATGGAAATATTTTCACAAGTTGGATGGCTTTGGTTCTTCAAGAAATTTCAAGGCTCGGACACAAAGATCACATTAGAATTTTCCCAGACCTTCAATGGAACCAAGGCTTTGGTCTGACAGCTCACAATTATCGTGACAGAGGAATTCATTAGCATGGTGACAAGGTTACCCTAGCAGGGGGAAAGGTGGACTAAGAATTTCAAAATCCCAAATAAAAGTTGGGCTCAATTTCTCGAGAAACTATCTCCACTCCCCAACCTCAGAAAAGGGATTCGAAGGGATGTGTTGTTGCAACCTTGGAAAGAGGTCGTTGTATTCATAAGATTTATCACCCGTGAAGGCAGGTTTAGCATGGTCTATCATTGTCAAGTCAAGATCTTAATGCACTTGAAGGAAGGTAAGTTGTTAAACATGCCTTTTTACTTACTCAAAAGCCTGACAAAAATGGAAGCAACAATGACGAGGTGACGAAACCCTGATTTAGGGTTATACCACCGGGACCTAATAAAAATGCTAATTTTAGCGGAATTGGAACGACTCGACATTCCGTGGGAGGTCTTTTCCATGGAAATTAAAATCAAACCCCAAGGTAGGGTTTTGACGCTCAAAGTCCAAACAACTCGGAAGCAATCACAAACCTCTACTCTAATTTAAGAGCCTCGTTATAACACGAGGGAGTCACAACACTGAAATGTCTCAAGAGGAAAGAGGACCGCAAACCCTGTAATTAGGGTTGGTACAGAATCATTCGAGGAGAATGATACAAGGGATGATGAAGATTCTCCCTTTGAACAATAGTAGGATTAGTGAGATGATGAGGAGCATCCTCAAAGCATGGATGAAAGGTTTGACCAAACCCTAGGGCAAGCAGATGAACAATTCGAAGGAGGGTTTGAAGGGCATGTTATCCCCAACTCCTAGGGATAACTAAGGAGATGATGTCTCGAGGCCCTCAGGTTGCAGACATGGAGTACCGAGAGACAACTTGACCAACAGTGTGCACTTGCATAGATAGAGACCCACATCGCCACCACAAATCCAGGTTCATCACGACGGTATCCACGACATCAGCTGGCCTCCGGAAGACATTGGGTTTTGCTCCATGAGGTATGTTATCCCCACTTTTAGGGATAACTAGGAGATCATGTCTCGAGGTCCACAGATCCTAGACATGGAGTACCGAGAGTTGGATCAACTTTTAGCATGGCCCTGGAGGGCCCATCTTTTCTCCCTTTCAGAGCCTCTACCTTGCCAGCAGCAGCAACATCCATCACCATCGGCTTGGTCTTGTGTCAGAGATGGTTCTTGCTCCACGAGGTAATGAGTTCGGGTATCATGGTATGTGTCAGTCTGATATTCAAAACCTTTGAATATGTGCATTTAATTCCTTTTGTTTCTAAACAAATGCTTGGATCTTACACTTTCCCGCTTGACCATGTCTGGGGGGATTGACAGGATGCCTTAGTAAGCCTGTGTCCATAGGTTTTGGTTTGCCACTAGGGGGATTTATGAAAATCCATCGTCCGCTCCCGTCATAGCACCACTTTTTCATCTTGCTTCCCGCTCACCTATCCCATTACACTTGTCCGGGCACGGGGTTGACCTATCATTTGAGGATTGCACCTTACCTAGTGGGAAGAAGGGGCTAAAGACCCAGAAGGTAAAATCAAGCTGGCAAAAGATAAAAGCCTTAGAATAAAACCTGGAGATGCTTCGCCCAGGGATCCCCGAGAAAGAAATAAAAGGCTTCTCAGCAAGAAACAAAAGGGGCCCATAAAAAACTAATAAAACAAGACCTAGTCAAAGGATAGGGGGTCTCATCACGAGCCAACCTATTAGGGCCATGGGTACCTAGTAGTATGACATTACCACCAGCTGGTTACCAAGCCAGGGTAGTGACTCTTTGTTGCATGGCCAAGGGAAAGGGGGTCTCATCATGAACCAGCCTTCTCATTTCTATGAAAGTACTTGTGGGTAACACTGTCACCACTGGTCAGCACGCCAGGGTAATGTTCCCTAATTATCCTCTTGAAGAAAAAACAATAAAGAATAAAGAATATAAGGCATGAATGGGCTTGGAAAAAATTGCATCCAGGGCAAGTGCAACTCGCCTTCTACAAAGGAAGCCACAAGTAAAGCTTTGCACCCTTTGCCCTCATTGCACCCACTTGCCTGGACATCCCTTATCCACATCACCCACTTGCATGGCTCAGATGAGGTCTCTTCTGGAAACTTTCCTCTTCCAGTGGACACTAGCTCAATAGGACACCCTGTCACTTTCTCCAAACTTGTGTTGCAGGCTTGTGTAATGTCTTTGAGATTTTAGCTAGGATAATAGGGTTTTTATGCACATGTTTAATAATATTGATGATGAGATTTGATTGACATTGCTATGATCCCTATGACTTATGAGCCCATGGAGGGCGTAGCTGTTGATGTGCAAGATCATGCCCGACAGACAGGTACCATATTGGACCGGTACACATGGGGAGATGATCAGTTCGAACCTCCATGGGGATGAAGAGCCCACCAGATGGATGTTGAGACCCCATTAGGGGGCAGTGATAGAACAGAGATGGTCAGAGGCTTTGCATCATGTTGCCATCCTAATACACACTTGGGTTATCATGGAAGAAACTTTCAATCCACTTGGTGTGTCCTTGGGGGCAAGTCTCGAGTCAAGGGGTATTGTAACCTGATCCTCGACTCCTCTGTCTAGGCCAACTCCTAGCGAAGCCAAGTGGGGTAGTCCCTATAAAAATTAAAACTAAGGCTTTCTAAACTAAGAAAGAAAGAAAACTTTAATCTAGGAGTTTATTGCTTTGAAATGAAACTTTTAATCACAAGATAAATTTAGCACCATAAGATATTTAACCAAAAAGGATATTGCCTGCATCATCAACCATGAGCTTTATGAATCATCAAATAAAGACAAGAATTTGCACTTACTAAACAATATAGAGATAAACTTTAAAGACCAGTGCCAAACATAAAGCAGTAAAGTGTGATGTGATGAAAATGTCGCGTTAATTTTATCTTGAGTGTTTTAACTAAGGGATTTGGTGTTATTAAAAAGGTTTTGAGACCGTAAAGTGGGGATTGAAGTCGGGGTCCCCACTCTTTGTGTGCAAATGTGAATGTGGCCTTTTCGTTCATTATTCGCCAATCTTATAGACTTACCGACCGGGTGTGCCATAGGTCCAACAAGGAGAGAACCTAGATCTCAAATTTTTCCCCTGACTTAATGTTAATGTTTAAGCCGTTATTATAGTTCTTTGCATATTAGATAACAATAGCATAATACAAGATCACTGAGAAATACACAATCACAAGAGACACAGGGTTTATCCGGGGAAACCCTCTAGGGGAAGAAAACCCAACAAAACTTCCTTAATATAGATAGCCAATACAATGCCAAGAGATCTCTTAAACTAATACAGAAAGTCCTCTCCCAAATATGTGCCACTCTCTCTCCTTCTTCTCTAACTGCAGATCCGAAACTTGTCTCATGAAATGAGCAAGTGAGTTGTGCCTAAGTGAGGCGCTAGCCTCCTTATTTATATTAGACTGGCACGTGTGAAGTGTCTCTTCATTGGCAGGGCCGACTTCTTATTCTACCTATTATAATTATCATTTGACCAATCTGCAAAAGGGGATTTGGTCCTATTACAATAGCCAACATGATCAATCCACAATGGGGATTGATCCAATGAATAATATATCAAATAATAATAAGAATACTCTTTGCAGTTACATTATTTCAACACTCCCCCTTAACAAGAAGGGTATTCTTCAGCAGCATCATGCGAGAGAGAGAGGACAACATCATCAACA
>CBVK0102064648.1:0-17133 GCA_900067695.1 Picea abies
AAAGGCACCCACGGATAATACCCTCCCCTGGCTTTCACTGTCTCTGGACATCCTTAGACCACACCACCTCGTATTACATGGCTTGGAACTTTTCTTTTCTTGTGGATGTTGGCCTAATAGGTTACCTTGTCTTTTTCTTCAGCTTTTAATAGTAGGACAGTGTAATGTCTTTGAGCTAGTAGATGATATGCTAGGGGTCTTATGCATGCATTTGATAAATTTAATGATGAAATACGATTGACATTGCTATGATCCCAAGGACTAATGAGCCCATGGAGGGTGAAGTTTTTGATGTGCAGGACCATACGCGACGGACAGGTACCAGGTGGACCGGTAGACATGGGGAGATGATCAGTTCGGACCTCCATGGGGCTGAAGAGCAGATGATCAGTTCGGACCTCCATGGGGCTGAAGAGCCCATCAGATGGTTGTTGGGACCTCATCAAGGGTAGAGACAGGACAGTGATTGATCGAGCATTTGCACGAGAGAAGAAGAAGGACGTTTTCATCCAGAACGCCCTGGCTGAGCCCAGCCCTAGGGGGTTGACACACTGCAGGTGGAACATGTCCTATTGACCAGGACGTCCTCCAGAGACCCTTGACGTCACCTCCAGCATGTGGCAGCTTTACAGGACAGTTTGGCACGTGTGGAAGAAGTTGGAGGCCCAGAGAGGGCCAACATTTGTGTTCTAGTGCTTAGATTTGCCCTAAAAGGGGCCAACGTCTCCCTCAGAGGGGCTAGACGTCCTACTTACTGCTCATTTAGGGTTTTTTATTTAGCAGTTAAATGTAAAACAGTATGATTTTAGTAGTCAGCCCTGTCGGCTGTTTTAATGACCTAATTTTTAAATTAAAGGTCATTGGATGATATAAATTGAGGATGTTTTCCCTCATTTTGAAGATAACACAACTCACTCTCTTGTGAGATCTCAATTCTTGCGCCCTACTTGGGTATTTTTGGTGTTTTAAAGTGAGGCGCTACTCTTGAAGGAGGATTTCTCTTGGCATTATGGCATTTCTCTCATGGAAGGTTTACAACTAGGGTTTGCATATGCTTTTCTTCATGATATGTAAGTGTTTTTCCTGCAAAACTTCTTGATTGAATGGTTGTAGTTTAGTATTCTTGCATTTTCTTATAAATTTGCTAATTTTGAAAACCCTAGGTAGCAAGCACACAAGTAGGTCATTGCTACATGTCCCCTTGTTGAGAAATAGTTTTCAGCCATTGAAAAGAGAAGATATAGCCTAGCCATTGCTACACTTGCCTTCCTTTTCTGAGCTAGTGTTAAAGTTATAGGTTGAAAAGAGGAGACGTCCTAGGCCTAGTTGACTACACCTAGGGTTTCACCTTCTAGGGTTTGAAGGCCTTGCCTTTGCAACACCTTCTCCCTTAAATTTATACTTTGACCTGGCCGTTTTGCCAAGATTCTTTAGAGAAGGAGGAAGGAGCACGAGGCCTTGCTTAACCAACACCGGAGTGAGCCTCCTTCCCCTAGGGTTTTTATTCTAGGGCCCTGCCATTGTAGCACCATAGAACCCTACCTTCCAGTCTCTAAATTTTAATCCTCCCGAAACCTTGTGCCCTTACTTTGACTCCATATACCCTAAGGCACTAATTAGATCCTCAACGTTGAGCCTTTAGTGTGCAAAACCATATTTTAAACTTCAATTTCTAAAACCCTAACTAACCCTAACGTTGCTAACCTAGGCTGACGTCATAGTTGACGCAACAAGCTTTGATTAATACAAGAAATTGAATGATGACGTCAAGCATTTATTGAACCAATTGTTGATTGAATATACTGTTGGCTTGGTCATTTGGATAGAGATTGATGAATTGATGATCTTTCTTAAGCTAATTAGCAAAACGTTGACTCTCATCTTGTATGTATTACATTGCTTATTAAATAAAATCATACTAACCCTAAGAAGCTGGCGTCACCCCTAGGATATTTCATCTTGACGTAGTAATCTATTATATGTGAGAAACTGAATGATATTTAACGCATTGATTTGGTTCAAGGAGTGATCATATTCATTGAATGCTATATTGTTCCAGTATTTATTGACAAGTAACATCATATTGCCATTATTATTATTGCAAACATTTACTTCGTCAATATTTACTGCTGTACTTGCTCATGTATTGATTTTAGATAGTCATTGATTTATGAAGTATTAACCATTACTGCACGTACTAGTTTTATTGTTGTCTTGTCTCGCAAGAAGGTGCCTTCTCCGTGGTTATTCTTTATTTGACTATCTCTTTGGGCGGTAATCTGTGAAGGGGAAACTAGCCTTAATCCTTTGAGCCTTTTCCTTTCAAACCCCAGGTTGCCAGGGACGTCTACCTTGGGCCTAGCCTCCCTAAATAGAAAGGACCTCCCCATTGTGGTGACATTGGATGGGGTAGGTCCTTGTTACGCCAGTTTGGCCTTCTACTTTAGAGCCTTTTCTCCTAGCTACAAACTGAGCGATAACACCCATCTCTTTCCATGAGTCTCCATCGCCCACTTCACCACCTTCCACCATATGTCCTCCACTATACCTCTCTCAACCACCTGTACCCCGCGCTCCATGCCACTTCCACCTGTGCCCTATCAATACCCCGTGGCATTTCTCATCTGGTGTTACTGTACCACCTCATCCTTCTCGCCCGGGTCTCATCCACAAATCCTCCATTTGGGTCCCCTCGCAGCAGTTCAACGAAGCAGTAGAAGCCAAAGGGAGACTGCCATGTCCTGCAGATGCATAGTTGACCAGGCCTTGTCTGATTTCGAGAAAAGAAGTTATTAAGGTAGTTGGTGGTGGTTAGACATCATCTCCTTCCATAAATAGGAGGCTAGGAAAGGACCAAGCACAGAGGTAGACTGTTAGTCCATGCTGACAGAGATTTCGTCTGACAAACGACTGCATCGACAGTCTGCCCAACATCTGCATGCGCCTCCTGACAGAGAAGCTCCTCGACGTCAAGCATTGAACTCATGATGTGATCATGTTCTCAGATCCGAAATCAGTCCCAAGTATATGTAGGCATTTTTTCCATTTTTGTAAGCATCGATGGTAGAGCACAGCTCCCAATTGTAAAGCTTTAATCTAGCCTCTGGTTCTTTGGTTATATAAGAACATTTGAGACTTCTTGCTTAATGGCAGCCAGCTTCTTCTTTTCCTCTTTTCCTCTGAATCTAAGATCCCGGGCATGAATGATCTAGTCGGGTGTTGCATTGCTATATTATGTAGGTTTGATATTATCAGTTCTGCAATCTTCTTAGGCTCATTTTGAAGTTTATTCGGCTCTGAGAGGATCTCACAGCCGAGACTTTTCCTCTTTTGTGAAGACTGTTGGAAGACTGGATGTCCAGAGCAGACCTTGTTTCTCCTCGATTCCCTCCAAATACTCACCACTATTATTAGTACTGGCTTAAGTTAGGTCAAGACCTCATGTGTTACTGTTGTTCTAGCCCATTTTTTTGAGTTATAACGATACTGTTCCGAGTTTACTTCCACCTGATCACCCCTTTATAAACAAATCGTGACATAAAACTGATGGGCGTCGGGATCTGCTCCTACTGCAATCCATGAGTGACTTCCAATGCCAACATTTCTGGCGCCGTTGCCGGGGACAAAGTTGAAAATTTCCCCTGGTATAGAACGACATTGAGCCTCTGATTTTGAAGGTGCATCAGGCATCAGAGCCCTTGACGATTGCTACTGTGCACTTGGCGACTCCATTGTGACGACTCCACTGGAGCGAACCTGCTGTTTTAGTTGTCGCTTCCAGAGGCAGACACACGCGGTCCCATCCACAGTTGCCCCTAGCTACACCTGTAGCTGATCTGGAGGTGATTTTCAAAAAAGGAAAGGCCTCGGAAGGAGAAACTTCCACCGCCGAACCAGGTAATCCGCCATCTCCTTCTGTAGAAACTCCATTTTCTTCTCCTCAGCTTCCTAGCAGACCTTTTTCTGAATTTTTTTGTTTCCTAAATTTCGGGAGTGTTCCTGTTGAGTTTTCCCCTCCCAGTCTGGGATTGGAGGGAGAAATCCTAGTTTCATGCTAACCCTTGCATCTTGCATGGTTGTCTTTGCATTTTAGGAATAGAATCCCCCAAACCTTGTAAATAACTAAAACTAACTTCTAGAACTTAACTTAATTCATTTAGTAACTAAGGTCTACCCCCTTTGGCTTCCCTAGGAGTAAGCATAGACGGAAGAGGTTCCGGTCAAAGTGATAGTGTGGGCTGTGAACCTAGGAATTGTTCCTCCAAGGACACACTAAGTGAGCTGGACTTAGCTCACGTCTGCAAGTGTGTATAAGGACGGAAACACGCACTCCTGCTGGAAAACCCTCACTGGTGCGCACTTCTCTTCCTCTGCCCTGTAGAAACAACCTGTGACTGAGTAGAATGGTGAGGGAGGGATCTTCCACCTCCGTGACCAAGCTTGGACCAGGAAAGGTGGGATCTTTCACCACCGAGCTGGTCTCTAGGGTTTGTTCTCCCAAAACCCTCAAAACGTCCTTAGCTCAAGAGCTCAAGATGCAAAAGTGAAAATGAGAAGAATGAGGAGTGAGGTTCCCTCCTTTTTATTTTATACCTCTGATCTAATTTCCACTTGAGTTAATTGACCACCTTCTAAGGTTCTTTTCCTTTCTTTTCTTCATGTGGCCTTTTTTCCACTTATTTCACCTTTTGAGCAAAGTCACTTTAAAATTATAACATTATGCTTAAGTGAACACTTTGGAGCCTCTCAGTCCCCATTTTCTCATGATACTATAGTCTAGTGGGTACATCTAGACTACTAAGTCTCTGTAATCCTCTTGCCAAGAGGTGGGGGACATTACAAGTACCTAGAGACTTGACAACCCTAAACCACTTTTGAGACGTGCCATCAAATCCATCTTCCACATAGCAGCTTGACCTATAGGGGAATTCATCTCGTCATCTCACGTTCCGTGTCATTTCCCCCTAGGGTCACCCGGGATTCCCCCCTTGAGGTGATCACTTCACCTTTAAAGTGATGAGAATACCTATATGAGGTGACAATGGGTAGGTGTTCTCTTAGTTGTTTCCATATTGTGGTTTGGGTCGGGTTTTTCTCAACCGATAACTTGTGCGATAATAGGGCCCATTCTACAAGAACCCCTGTCACCACAAGAAGAGATGGTTCACTCACTAGAATCCATGTCCCTGCTACTACAAGACCAATCTGAAGATTTCGCAACAGGAGATATCCAACATTCAAGCTTTGTTTTGGGACTAAAAGGATTGAGACCAAACAAAAGAGGGAAAGCTAAAAAGAAACAAGGTAAGAGATTTGGCCCGAAACCATTTAGATTATGTAGTCCAAGTTATCAAGCTCTGTGTAGGAAAAATAAATGGTTACTGCTACAGAATTAGAAGCTTAAAGCAAGTGTTAAGAAAAATAAACCTAAAATTAGTAAATTGGAGTCTTTGCTAGAGTCCATTGATCAAGTAGAAGGCCCACAACTCAGGGTACATAATTACTCAAAAGGGTGTGTGAAGGAATCCCACGAGGCCATTAGTGTCATCCCTGATGACATTATAACCAATACTTACTCCTTCACTCAATTAAAACCTGACCTACCACAATGGAGAACCAAAGATGAGCTTTATGACCTTGGAATTATCAACATGGAAAGTCATCGACGGGTCATTAAAAAGTTGAAACAAAGATGGTTCAACATGTATCTCATTTGGGATGAAAAATGGAAGGCTAAGATCAAGATATATAAAGATTAGTTGACACAGGCATTAGCCTTAAACCAAAATGCATGTGAGTTGGCTTTTGAAGCAGTGTCATGCAGAACCCCTTCTAGGGTTTACCCCATATTTTTACACTATCGTTGGACTTCATTCAGGCAGAGATAGCTAAAATTAGGGAAACCACATGATATTGAACACCCTCAAGATTTCATGGCTATGTTTGTCTCAGTTGACTCAGAGGATTGGAATCTATTGTGTGAGTTATACTAGTTCAACTTCCTGTTGCAAGACAATGCTTGCTGGAATCCCAACCCATACGTTGGGGATGTCCAATTACGGTCCTTCATGTCCTATATTCTTCATCTCATCTCATGGAAAAAAGCTACAGAATTCTATGCACGAACTGAATTAGAGGCCAAACTAATGATACGAGATGATTATCATAGCCTAAGGCAGGACCCAGGAGACTTTGTGACCATCAGGCACTACCAAAGGTTTGCAATAAATGAATATCAAGAAATAGCAAGAACTCATTCTCTAGAAGATATTTTGGTTTCTTATGATATATGGGAGAAGCTACCAAATTATTTGAAGAATAGAAACATAATGGGATATTCCATATTTAGTTTGGCCCTCAACAAAGCTGCATTTTATGCCAATTCCCTGATGAGGTATGGGCTAAGGTGGATAGGACTACGATTTCATTTCCCTATTATATGGTGCCCAACTTGGTTCTACAAGGCACCAATTAAATTGGAAGAACATGATGAAAGGACACAATGGCTCCAAATGGGCAGAAAACACTGGGCTACTACAATCATGGAGAATATGAGGACCCAGCCCAGCCTTTGACTCGGGAGAACTTCATGCAGGAGTGCCAGAGCTAGAATAGTTGGGTTTTCATAGGGGACATGCAACCAGGCCAATTGGGGGGGATGATGAAACTTTGTTTTGACATCTTTTTTTCTATAAAATGTTCCCTTTTTTATCTCAATAATATCCACTCTACCTCCCTTTCATGATAAATACAAGTCATACCTATATTACTATGATAAGTCTTGCTCAAGGTAAATATAGTTTCCAATCTTCTCTTTTATTTCTTTCATGAATAGAATTAGAATGTGTTAAGATATTGTCTGTGATGTTTTAGATTATGGTGCATAAAAAGTTGTGCTAACTCGACCTATGAAGCGTGACCAAATTCCAGGTCATCCCAAGGGCTAACCAACAAGCATATTCTTAAGACAGGATCGAGGGGATTTCAAATAGCATCTACGAGGGTTTGCCTTGGCGTGCTCATATCTGTTGCAGCAAATACCAAATAGGGCATCATCCCAAACAAATCGATGAATGGCATAACTGTTCCAGATACCTTCAAGGAAGCAAACGGAATGAAGGTTTGAGATGTTTTGAATGAAACATTACAGTTTTGATCTCAACAATTGTCATAGGGCTCATTGTATATCAATCTCATTCATTTATTTACCAATTATATATTTATTATCCTTCATTGATTTCAACTATCTTTCATTCTTATGTTGGATATTTTTGTGTATATGAACTATTGTTCATTGCATCTTTCCACATAGAACAAAATGAAGACAATGAGTTAACCTCATCTTCAAAAATAGACTTACACCTAAGCTTTCGAAGAATGAATAAAGATGAAATCCTCGAGCAATACCATATCTGAGAGTGAACTATAAGAACAAGAAAGTGATTGTTTCTAGAGTCCAAACAAATCAGAACCCCAATGCAACCTACCCTAAAGGAGATTTGAACACTAATCCTCGAGATATCTTTAGCAACTTTTGGAAAACTAACACTCCCAAAAAATATGCTTCATAGTGTTTGGGTGATGACATATCAAGCATAGTCCATTAGAAATCCCACTCTTAGCCAACTGAGTTTAGAGGGAATCCATTGATAGATCACTAACCACACAAAAACCCTCGGCTTACAAGAAAGATGAATGGACCAAACACTGTGAATCTGACACATTCATATGTCCTCTGAATCTATGGACACCCATCTTGCATTGAGGACTGGTGACAACTAATGTCTCTAATGAAACACCGAATACAAGTGATGAGAGTCATGTTGGAAAAGTAGGCATCCGAATCCCTCCCAAATGATCTGGGCATCCCAATATTTATTTAAAAACCTTAGACTTTGGAAGAAGATCCCTTAATTCCATAATCAAAATGTTGTTAGGGCAAATGAGACCATACTCTTGAGCAAGAACATGCCAATCCTTCTATGAACAAGAGGAAGAATCCCACAGGTCATCCCAAAAGAAAAAACCTTTCTTGCTCAATCGATGAGCCTCAAAACAAGGCATCTCTGCAGCACAAGATTCTTGAACTCTCTAGCTCCAAATAGGATGGTAGGCTAGATCTGAACCTACCCTACTACCCTCCCAATGCCAACAGACCAGCCCTGCAACAGTCTTCCAGGATAACCAAATATTCTTGAAGATGAGTGAGCCCATGACCCAAAACAACTCAGGAAAAGATATAATATCATATAGGCCAAAAGCCCCTTGAACTTTCCTAGTATGTTGAGCGGTCATACTTTGATGTTGAACCAAAATTTTCAAGAAATTGAACCCTCTAAACATCTCACCACCCACTTGGCCGCAAGAACATTGTCTTGCATCGCAACATCAATCATGCCAAGGCCCCCTTTGTCCTTAGGCATAGTGGATACATGCCAAGGTACCAATGGAAGACCCCTCTCACCACCACGCTAGACACCAATGATGCCTCTAAAGACACCAATCCCACATGGAAAATGGCAACAAACCCACCCTAGAAGGAATACCCAAGTACCAAACAATGATCTTGGGTTGAATATGGATCCAAGTTGTAGGAAGCCAATCCGGTGGAGAATCCAGCCCAACCAACCAGAAATCAGTCTTATGACAACTGACAACAAAACCTAAAGTATCCAATATTTATACTTGGTTTTAACTCTTTATATCCAAACTGAGCTTGGGTTTAACTCTTTGCACTTTTTATTCTATTTTTACTTTATTTTTGTGTCTAGGAGATACCTTCAACACTCATGCATTGCCACTATGATAGTTTGCACTATCATGTCCCATCGACCTACTTTGGTCATTTGTGGACACTAATGATATTTTTCTTTCTTCTTATGGGCATGTTGACCGCCTCTCCAACATAGCTGGTCAACTCCATGTGCCATGAAGAGATGCATCATCAGATGCAAATTTGTCGAAGACTTTGGTTCTACAGGGCATCTTTGACCCCAACACTTCTTTTTGTAATTGGAATTTTCGCACCCCTGCGTGGGTTAATAATGTAATAGGTCTACATGAGTCATGTCTAGGTCAGTTACCTTGGGATCGGTTCACTGGGAGAGTTCCTTTCACCGAGGGTTTTTTATCCTTAAGTTATCAATTGGGCTTTTCAACTCTCTTGATTTCCCTTGAGTTTTTCCCTCACACTTGCAATAATTCCTCCAAAGTGGTGAACGACGTTCTAGTGGGTTTATCTTTTGGTAACTATTATAGGGATTCATTGTAAATGATCATGCAAGACATCTTAGAAAGTTTTGCAGAATTTCGTTGAGCCTAGTATATTTTTTTTAAATTAATTAATTTCTAATTAAATTTCCCTAAGTTTGGAAGTTTAATTATTTAATTAATTAATGATTTTTTAGCAATAATTGTAAAACTAGGTCCTTGGACTTTTGATAGGGGTATTTGTGCTCAAAAAAAATGGAATAGCACCCCCTACATCCATGGACCAAGTTTCATCCCAGTTGGATAACTTTAGCCATGGGTTTGTCCACCCGGAGTGTCAATTAGTCTAAAACAACAATTTTAATTGCTAAAGTCCAAACATGGCAAAAATGTAAAAATTGTAATAATGAGTTAGAGGATGCAAAATGATGGAATAAAGGTTAGAAAGAGACCCCCTAAGCATAACATAACCCTCCCAACCTTTTCCAACCTATTCTAACCCCTTACCCACCTTCCACACTCAAAAGTTACGCCCCCCTAGGGGGATTGACGTTTTTCCTTAGAGATTAATGTTGTGACTTGAGTGAGCCCCCCTCTCTTGTTCTTTCCCTTCCTTTAACCCTCACATCACCTTCCAAAGTGATCCCACACCTTTTCCCTCATCCAAACACTCCCTTTCTTGCCTCATCCCAAGGAAGTTGCGCTCTCCAAGAGGAGTTACGCCCTCCCTCTCTAGAAAATTCCAAATAATTTTTTAAAATATTATTTGTGACTCTTCACTTACCTAGCACATATCCCATGCCTCTCACACACCCTTTTCTTGATCCCAACACTTTTTTCCACTCATCTACACCATAGATCTCTTATGAAAACCCTAGATGGTGCACCCTACCCTTGGGATCTCCTCTTTTGCTTGGTGTTGGACACTTGGCATTGATCCAAGAGGGGTGAGTTTGCCTCTCCAAGTATAAAAGGAAACCTCCCCTCACTCTCAAGTCACCATATCTTGAGCTATTGTTATGCTACTTGATTTTCCACTCTCTCTCTCTCTATTGTTCCATCATTTCCATTCTATGCTCTTAGGGTTTTGGAGTATTTTCTCTCCAAGATCTATTTTCTTGAGTAATAATAAAGGAGAAGCTTTGGATGATAACTAGAGGAGCAATGCATGTTCTTGTTCTTTTTATGCACATGAGGCAAACTTGTATCGATTTGTTTGATGATTGTACACATTGGATCTTAGGTAAAGTGTTACTTGGGTAGATTTATCAATGCATGTTCTTGTAGATCTATATATCTTGATATGTTAGATAGGATTGAAGTGTCATCTTGTTAACATATCCAACATATTATCTCTTGTATGCACATCATCTTTCAAGTTTTTGTAGGTTTTGCTTCAAGGGTTTCATTGGGAACACCACAAGCAAGAAGGATCTCTTGAGACATCCATACTCCATGCTTTTCTCACCCTTTACTCTTCTTCTATATTTCTGTTCATTCACATATATTTCAGCTAGCATAATCTAGAAGATAGGTCATTTTATATCAAAAATTTCAAAATTTTCTTAAGAAAAATTTTTGCCCTAAAAAGGCAAAAGTTTTTCTTCATTTGTAGATTGGTTCTGTGTCATTTACAGCAAGAATACCTTGCTGGTTTTTGCAAGTTCAGATTTGGTTGAGAGGGGTTTGGGCTACCCAAAGGCATCAACACAACACTCAAAGACCCCCCAAGGGATTGGTAGCTATTTCTCAACCTTGCTCCTTCAATTTCCTAATGTTTTCCTTAATTTTTCTCCTTCTTTGCTTGCTTGTAGTGGCTCACATTTGTGGGAGGAAAAGGGTACGGCCCCCTCCCACGTGTGAACCTTGGGTAGTTAGGGTTTTAGTCTAGATCTTGATTTTTACCTTTCTTTTTGCCTCTCTCTTGCTAGGACGTGAGGGTTTGTGAGATAAAGGGTATCTCCCAAACCCTAGGACGTGGGGTAGGATTTGCTTCTTGTTTTCTTGGTTTGCTTGCCTCTTTTTTTCCTTAGTTGAATCTCTTGCTTGCTTGTTTCTTCATTTTCTCAATAATTTCTAATTAAGCAAGCTAATTTAATTGCCTACCTATTTGGGAGAGGAATACCCCAAAAGGTTAGGTTAGGGTCTTAATTTGTGATTTATGATCTAAATGCTACAATGTTCTAATATCCTAGATCTAGATCTAATATACTAAGTAATTCTCTAGCTTAAGCCTATTGGACATCTAAATCAACTTAACTAGATCTCATGCATGCTTAGTCCTCTTCAAATGCTTGTTTTTTTTATGCTTAGATCTATGAACTAAATGCTTAACTAAGTGAATGGTGTTTTGTTTATTGCATAGATCTTTTGATGCCATATGCTTGGAGCAATTTCTTTCTTTTAAGTTGATAAGTAGGCACACATAAATCTTCTTCTCTTTCACACTTGATGCTCTTATTTAAATGCTATTGAACATGGTATAAGTGTGATTATATATCTTCTATTGGTTGGCAAGTTGTTCTTGCCTTTTGTTATTTATCTTTAAGCTATCTATAGTGTGCATTCTAGTGACATATACATGTGTTAATGCTCTTGATCTTGTAACTTAAACAACACATCTTTAAGGCCAAAGTGAGTTTCGGCCAAGTCACTAAATCACCATTAAAAAGTGTCATAAAATCTTTAAAACACTCTTAAACACTCCTAAAAGTCTATCTAACTAATATATAAACTTAACAGACTCTTTAGGGTACCTTAGACCACCATCTTCACCATCTAAAACGGGGCTTGAGGAAAACAACGGAGGGTGTAGGCAGGGGACCGTCTCACGGCGCACAGGATGTGTCATCTCCGGGAAGTACTCTTGTTTTGGGCTGACCTGTGAAGCTAGGGTGGGAACACTTATTGAGCATCCAACAGTTATTTGGCAATAGGAGGAGGAGGCTTTGGTGAAAGCTTGATAAAATTTGAAAACCTTAAGAAAGCTTAACAACTTAACCTGGGACTTAACTCTTTAAAACTACTTGTGGGTTTAATATTTAAGGGTGGTTGGTCTTCATCTCTAATACTTGTGCTTATATTTTCTTCTTCTAAATGTATTGATGATGATGATCTTGATGCTTTGATGATAATGTGATGTGATGTTTTAATCTCTTGATATCCTGCACAAACACAAATAGATAATTGGTTAACTTCTTGTTGTAATCTATCATTCTTTAAATTGTAAATCTTGTAACGAAAATTCTTCTAGGAAGTGCTAAACTCATCAAACTAGCATGTTTTCTTGTATTTATAATGACTTATTATTGTCAACTCCATATCGCATGTATTTACAATTTCTCATGATTTTATCACATCAAAAAAAGCCTTTAGATTCTTTTTTTTTTTCTTCAAATCACCTTTTCAGCAATATCAAATATTTAGCCTTTGGAGTGAATATTCTGCTCATCCATAATATTCAGATTTGTATAAGAAATCGAGTTACTGTCGGAATGGAACCTTGAATTTTCATTATGGTTGTCTTTAGTATAGGATTACCTATCTCGATGCTATAATCTGAAATGTTTGGGTAGAATGATGAATTCTAATTAGTATATTGATATTTCAGTGAATTCTAATTAGTATATTGATCTTTCAGTGACAGATTATGAGGGTGTCAGGTTCTCAACATTGATGGATATCATCACTCATTCACAGGTTTATTAGTCCCTTTTCCTCATGCAACTTGTAATGTTGCTTTTACTACTTCCAACTATTTACAAGGAAATATAATTACATTCATAAAAAAATTGTTTATAGCATTGACATTCATAGTTGCAATTTGTCATTTCTGGGATAGAACAGTTCCATGAAATTTTCAATTAATACATGTAGTACATATTTATTGACGCTAAGAGCATGATATAGGTAGAAGAGTGAGAATGTTGTCGTTTTTTTATGTCTTTTATAGAACAAATTAGTTGATTTTAAGAGATGTAGTGAATCGTGATCATTGTGCTCAAGAATTGTGGATTTATTATATTTCATTATGTAGGTAACATCACATTGTGTGGTTGCATGTCTAATTGTCAGATTGTTATGAAATGGGAAAATATCAGATTTAATTCATTGTTTAGAGAAACAGAGGTTCAAATTTCTAATGTACCTAAATTATATTTTTTCTCTTAATAATGGTTATGGAAGGTTGTTCCTGTTGCCTCCTTTATACACACTTGTGTAACGTGGAGAAAGACCCACTACTGCTGAAGGACCAGGCCGATGGGATGGATGTTGTTGTTGTTGACAAGATGGAGGCGCTGAAGAAGAAAGATGGTCCCTCCAAGGCCAGGCTCAAGTCAATATGGCTCTCGGTACTCCATGTCTAGGACCTGTGAGCCTCGAGGCATAATCTCCTTAGTTATCCCTAGGTTAGGCGATAACATTTGGATCCAACTTGGGGACATGTGCTCACCGTAGAGCGCACGAGAACCTCAGCATCTCTGGCATGGCCTGTGACCAACTCGATCTCAACAAAAATCATTAGTAATCATTTGGGTGGTGATATCACCCTTGGCTCATATATGGTACAAAAAATGAAAGTAAGCAAGCATATATACAAATGGAAATACAACTACTCTAGCATGAAATGTAGATGGTATATAAAATGAATGCAAATGCCTACCTACTTACCTGTGCTTACTGTGAAGTCAAGTCTCTGATCCTTGCTGGGGTTTAAGGAGGTGTCCACTAACTGATAATGGGTGCCTTCTTCCTTCTAATGTAGAAAAATAGTAGGCATCATTGACTAACTTTCTTCCAACTCTGAAGGGTCCAAGCCAAAATCGTGCACTTCCTTTAACATTAGTAGGCTCTCCCTTTTTTGTATCCCACATCCAGACTGTATCTCCCTCTTTGCAGTCCTTGGCCTTGAACTTGGTTGTTTCTTGTACAACCCTGGTGTATTGTCTTGAGGGAGGAGGGTGTGATTCTGCTGTAAAAACTTCTTGTTGGGATGGTCGGATTAGTATGTCATCTTCTCCTTTCTTCAATAATTTGACAACCCCAACTTCTTTGTCTTTATATTTGTTCAAGAGTTGCTGATATTCCTCCTTCTTGGGCCATTGTCTCTGATCAAAGTCTTCTTCTGTAGCAAAAAGCATGTCATCAGGGGAAAATGAAGGAAGACTCTCTTTGACCAATTCATGTGTTTCTTTAGTTCTAATATCATTACCAATTTCTTGCACATGGATTTTGGTCATTGGCACATTCGGGAGGCGGCTTATTGTTCTGTTGTTCATAGGCACATTGCTATAAGTGAGATCCATCTCTAGGGTGCCTCCCAACATTGTTGCAAACTTCCTGGACAATAGCATTCCCCACACATCTGGGACATCCACCACTACAATGTCCATGTGGATCACTCTCTCGGGGTATCTTCTGTAATGTCCCCATTTTGGGACTGTTATCGCACAATTTGTAGCTAGGAAGAAAGGCTAGAAGATAGAGGGCCAAACTGGCGTAACAGGAACCTATCCCACCCAATGTCACCACGATGGGAAGGTTCTTTCTCTTTAGGGAGGTGAGGCCCAGGGGAGACGTCCTCGGTGACCTGGGGTTTTGAAGAGGCTAAAGGATAATCAGACAATGACAAGTTTCCCCCTTCACAGATCACCACCAAAACAGATAGTCCGGCTTATAGCCAACACAGATAACCAAGTAGAATCCCTGCCCAAGAACAAAGCAACAATAAACTGATATATAGCAAGCTTTGGTTAGTACTTCATATATATCAAAGACTATCTGATATTCAATATAAGCAATTTGAAAGTAAATGTTGACGAAGCCAGTGTTTACAAAATAGCAATAGAAGCAATGTCACTTCATCAATAAATACTAGAACGATATGACATTCAATGCAATAAATCAATACTTGACCTAATTAATGCCTTTAACTACCATTCAATTGCTCATAAAGTAAAACGTTGCTGCACTAAGATGTAGTAACCAAGGATGACGTCAGCGACTTAGGGTTAGTAGGGTTAGCTAGAGTTAGGGCTAGTGTAGTTAGGGTTTCAATTCAAAAGCTTTAAGAGAGTTTAGATCAAATTCTACTTCAACGTTTGAGGTCTTAGATCAGTGCCTTAGGGTTTAATGGAGTCAAAAGTGAAGGACACACAGGTTGGAGGCAGTATTTCAAGGACTAGAGGGAAAATTTTTGAGGTGTTGCTAAAGCAGGGCCTCAAAATCGGAACCCTAGGGGAGAGAGGCTCACTTCGGTGTTGCTAAAGCAAGGCCTCGTGCTCTCTCCTCCTTCCCGGCAAACGACTAGCTCAGATGAAGCACAAAATCAAGACAAGAAGGCTTAATGAGGGAGAGTGTTGCTACAACAAGGCTCTTTCATCAAACCCTAAAAGAAAAACGACCCTAAGTGTAGATAACCTAGGCCTGGGACGTCTTCTTCCTCTTGGATTCTAAATTGTACGACTAGCACAGGGGAAAGAGAGACAAGGAGTGTAGCTACAGCTAGGCTCTATTTCTCTCTTTCAATGGTTGAAAGTTTCTCTATCAGGGGACATGAGACAAGGACCTACTTGTGTGCTTGTCACCTAGGGTTTTGATTCAGCAAAATAAATAAACACATGCAAGAAATTAGACTACGACCATTCATTCAAGAAGTTTTGCAGAAAAATACTTACAATTCATCAAGAAATAAGCATGCAAACCCTAGTTGTAACACCTTCCTTCAAGAGAAACACCATAAAATGCCAAAATTTGTCTTCCTTCAACAAGTGCGCCTCACTAGATCATCCAAAACCCTAGAATAGGGCGCAAATTTCAGACCTAACCAAGTGGTGAGTGAAAGATGATGATAAAATGAGGATCAAAATCCTCAATATATACTATATCAATGACCTAATTTTATTTTTTAGGTCATAAAAAGGCCGACAAGGCCATAATGTCAAAATCATATTGTTTTTACATTAAATTCTACGTAAAAACCCTAATTAAGCATAAAAGAGAGTGAAAGACCCTTCAAGGGAGGCGTTAGCCCTTTCTAGGGAAAATGAGACATCCAGGGGCCTCTCCAACATGCCACTGCAGCCCAGTTTGCCTCCAAAAGTGTCCATGAAGTTGGATGATGTCATGGTGAATATGGGGACGTCCTAATCCTTCCAAGGCTAGCGCTCCACTGAAAAGGGGTCATTCCCCCTAGGTCTAGTCCTGTCGGAGTGTCTCTGGTGGAACGTCCTTTTCCTCTCAGGTGCAAAACCCCTGATCAAGCTCTGTCCTGTTTTTGCCCCCTGATGGGGTCTTAGCATCCATTTGGTGAGATCTTCAGCACCATGGAGGTCTGAACTGGTCATCTCCCCATGTGTACTAATCCAAATGGTACATGTCCGTCGGGCATGGTCCTGCACATCAAAAGCTACGCCCTCCATGGGCTCATCAGTCACAGGGATCATAGCAATGTCAATCACATCTCATCATCAATATTATTAAACATATGCATAAAACCCCTAATACATCAGTCAATAGCTCAAAGACATTACAAAAACCCGCAATACAAGATTGGAGAAAAGGACAAGGCATCCTATTGGGCTAGTGTCCATAAGAAAAGGAGAGTTTCCAGAAAGATCTCATCCAAGCCATGTAAGTGAGGTGATGTGGTTAGGGGATGTCCAAACATGTGGGTGCAGTGAGGGCCAAGGATGCATAAGTGTTACCTGTGCGTACCTTTGTAGAAGGTGGGCTGTACCTGTCATGGATGCATTTTTTCCAAGCCCATTCTTGCCTTTATTCCTTTTATTCTTGTTTTATTCTTTTATTTGCCTTTTTTGTTTAAGAACTAACCAGGGGACACTGCCTTGGCATGGTGACCAAAGCTGACAGCGTTACCCACAAGTACTTTCACAGAGATGAAAAGGTTGGCTCGTGATGAGA
>CBVK0102064659.1:0-20454 GCA_900067695.1 Picea abies
TGGATTTTTTTTTCCTTTGGACTATCCCCGGATCCTTTTTCGTAGATTTCAGAACTTGAATGAAAACCTATCCACCATGGAGTAACTCACAAACAAATTTTATCACTTTCCATTTGTGTGGATCACCAAGAAATTGATGAGGAACTCGCTACAAGGTATTTTAGTTGTTTAAAATTTTCTATTAAAGATGAATTGAGCATGCATAGGGTTCACAGTGTGGAAGAGGCATATAAATTATCTTAAAAGGCCGAGGAAAATCAAAACCAACAATTTTATCAAAGGAATAGAGAAGCAAGGAGGGGTACATCATCTGCCTCATGGGGTGGTTTTAACTATGGTAGAAGTGAATCATCCCAAGGAGATGAGAAAGCATAAGATACTCGACAAGGTAACCTAAATCAACTACAAGCAAGAGGATTTCATAAGGGTAGAGGTTATGTTGGTGGAAGAGGAGGATCTGTTAGAAACTTGGTCAATACTGAGAGGGGGGGTGAATCAGTACTAGTTAATTATTTAAACTTTTAATAATTTTAACTTATTAACAACAAATGATCTGTTGTTCTGGAGATTAAACCTAAGGCTTAAAGAATAATGTCATGCATAACAAATATAAATGGATGTTTTTGAAAGGTGTTTTTTCTTTCGTTTGTTATATAAGAATTATTCCTCAAATGAAAATAATGACAGAACAAGACAAAGGCCATAATTTGTCGTCTGAGTCGATTTATAAAATCAAATGATGTGAGGGAAACTTACAAAACTGTTAAACAAAATGAGGCATCAATGCAAGATGAATCTTACCTTGTTCACAGTAGAAGAAATTAAAGAATGAACCCTTGAAAGGATATGAGATACAGTAATCCAAGTAGCTTACAGGTCTTGTATTTACTTATAGCAAATACAAAGGAAAAATTGCTTTCTTATCAAACAACCGATAAAATGTGACTACAGTAGTAGTAGCACTAAATTGCAATCACTCACTTATCAAGGAATAACATAAGGGAAACTAGAAATATGGAATACAAGAGGAAAACATAACTCAAACTACACAAAAATTGGAATCCCTGTCTGCATTTGTATTAATTCTTACAAAAGGAGAGTTCTCTCTATTACATTTAGCAAGAAGCATCCTGTGTTAATTATTCAAACTATGCATTTATACAAAAATTATCTCAACCCTAGGCAGTTGGCATTCTCATAATTCAACAACAGTAAATATTACAATATGTGAAATTTGAATTGTTTCATTTGCATCTTCTCTGTCTTTTCGCCTGCTAGTAGAGACATTTCTTCTTCTTGTCCTTCAACTCAGAAACAGATGGCCTCTAATCTTGACCCCCATGAATGGTATGCACACGGTGTCTCATTTGTTCCCAGACGTGCTGGCTTTTCCTTGCTTGACACATTGAACATGTCTGCCTACGAACTACACCACCAACCTGGAAGGCTCAGTTGTGTCATTCACCTCAGAAGTATATAACTTATTTTCTATGAGAGGCATCCTATCTTCCATTCTCTTGGATTTTAAAGATATAGACTGTAGTTGCAGACTAAAATTGAATATCCACTTATTAATATGGATAATGTCAATTTGTTTCAATTGCAGGATTGTGGCACGGGCTTCTTCCATGCTCATCATGGAATGAAGTTGATTCTTTGCAATATCAGTTTGCCCCGAGGCTTCATAGATATTGTCTATTTCTATGTCCAATGACTCTTTGTCGAGTGAGGAACATGCCTCTTCACAAGATTTCTTCACTTCTCAGGATAACCTTTTACTTTCAACTAAATTGGCCTCCCAGGTTTTCAGTATTATATCGCCTCGAGTTTGATCGGAAAGAGACAATATAGTGGCCCTAGTTACTACATCCTTTGTTGTTGATAAAAAGGCCTCCTGGAATGTAACTCGAGTTGCAATGGCCTCTCTCTCCTTTACGTGAATGTTATTTAAAGAATGGTCTGTTGCCTGATAATAGTTTTGAACAGCTTCTACTTTAGTCAAAATGTTTTGCTGGGATGATTCAGGCTTCTCGTGCACCTCCAATGACTGGGCTTGGAAAATCGCCATATCCACTGCCATGTTCTCAGTCAAGTTTACTTTAGCCTGTAGTTTTTTAACCAACTCTTCCTATTTAATGGGTAGTTCTCTACTTGCCTATGAATTTTTATGCATTTCATCAAGACTGATTTTGAGTTGTTGGATTTCTTGTCTGTCACAGGATCTGATGTGTTCAAAACCTTTATTCATCTCATTTCTCACACTTTGTTCCACAGTCTTTATTTGGTTTTGCAATTGTTTCACCAACATATCCTTTTGCTTCAGTTGTTCTTCTAGACTCCCAACTGAACATTGATTTGTTGTGGAAAACGCTCCCAATGTCCCTGCCACTTCCATAGCAAATTCCACCTCCTCTAAGGCTTGACCATCATATAGAACTATGTGTCTCTTGACAGTTGAACCCTCCTTTTGTTGCATTTCACTTTTTACCACACCCTCCTCTTCTTTCCATAGAAGAAGTCGGAAGGGGTCATTTCTTCAACCGAAATAAGAGTGAGATCCTCTATAAAAACGACTTTGACATTCGGGTTCCCCCTACTAGACTGTAAAGGCGTGAACGATTTGACTACTAGACTGTAAAGGCGTGAACGATTTGATAGTGTTGCCTTTCTCGGTGGATGGTTGTTTCCCTGCTGTGTTTGTAGCCGATTTTTCTGGTGTGGATAGTGATTTCTCCTCACCCTTTTTTATCAAAGCTTCATCTTGAGATTTAGTTTGATCATCTGGTGGATTTGATGATGCAGTATTTTCTTTCTATGTCATAACCTTTGTTTTCTTCAAATTTTCCTGAATGTCTCGTCCACTGGAACTTCTTGTTCCTAACTTCTAGGTCATAACTTCCTGTGTGGTTGGATATGTCTAGGCTCCTCCCTATAATACTTTAGGCAGACTATTTCTTCGGTGTCTTTGAAAACTATAGAACTCGCATAATTCTTCTGGAGCCAAAGTTCAGACTCAGTTCAACACATCCTGATAAGATCTTGCTCCTTGGAATATCTCATCCCGTGGGGAGTCTTCATGCTTGTATATTTTCATATTGTAATGATCCATGTGATTTCCCACGATCTTCTATGGATCGTGTTTCCTAAATTCAATATTAACAAGATTAATGTTTTCCAGGGCTGCAGCCTCTACGTTTGAGTGGCCGAAATATAACAGTGAGAACACACCAATCTTCAAAGGAAAGGTGGCCCATACTTTTTTCTGCACTACATTTAGTTCTTTATTGATTCCACCTAACATAGTTTTATGTGCCACCTCTCTGCACACCAATCAATCTGGTAGAAACTTGGGTAAGGCATGCGAAGGGACGGAACATCCAAAAGCCCTGATATAAGAGAAATGTTCTTCAATGTACCAAACTGATATTTTTCCCAAGTTGGTCACTATTTTGTTGAAAATCCTGGGATGTGGGCACCCGTATATAGCAATATGCATCGGCACCACCACATAGTTACAGATTTTGTAGAATAAATATTTTTCTTTATCCCCCCACAACTTGGAGTGATAGAAGTGTATTGGTTTAGCGCTGGTCGGAGTCCAGCTCCATCCCATCAAAGGAAATGGTGTCAATAAAAAAAAGGCATCCATAATATAATAAGACATATAAAATGGGGCAAGTTTCCCTTTGGCTTTTTGATCAGAATCTGGACCAAGGGTCAAAAATTAGCCCAAAATTCAAAGTGTTCAGAATCACTTCAAAATAGACAGGTGCATAGATCTCTCCCTCACGAACCCAACGCAATTCGAACGAGTTCAAATGGACATCAGATGAGTGAGATATTTTGTTTTGTTCATTTTGCCAAACAAGGAAAATTTTGTTGACTGTACAGTCCGTACAGGCTGACGTTGAAAGGTATGGCCTCACACATGGAAGGTGACACGTCATTGCTGACTTGAAATATGTTGACATGGCTGGTGCTGAGTCGGCAGTTGAATCGAAGATGTGGGATAATTAGTTTGAGATACGTGGCAACGTTTATCAATTGGGTGGTGCCACGTGGCACCCTATTTTGGTGTAAAAGAAATGTGGAGTTTGTGGGAGTCGAACCCAGGACCTCCACATGGTGAAAATATTTGGCAAGGGCCACCCAACCGGCATGCCCACATAATGGTTCTTTCCATATAACCTTCCCATTTTTATTTAAAGTTGTTTTTTGAATGGTTTGGGGTGCATATGGGCTGGGGTTTATCCCCAGCCCTCGATTATATGTGATTTGGCATATGACCATGCCACAAGGATTGTGTGGGGTTTAAAAAAATTTCAAACGGTTAACCCATATGCCTCCACTTGTCACAACCACAAACAATCTTGCAACGGGGCCTATAATGGCACTGGGACATGGCCATATGGCCCCCCATGCGGCCAACACCTCTGCCCAAAAACGCCCTAAGTCTGCTAACCGTGTGAAAATTTGGCACGATTTGTGGAAATGGCGTGTGTGTTGGGTTTATGCATGGGAAATTCCTAGGAGCTAGGTTAGACACATAGAGGTGCATTTTGGCGAACCAGAGACAGCAAGCTTGAAGGAGGAAAATTGCATGAGGCCTATCTTCTTCATTTCTTGGCCAAATGAGGTGTCGAAAAAGCCCAGCTAGGGGTTTTTGGATTTTCTAAACCCATTGGTACAATTTTCAAAGGCAATTGGAGACTTCTATTGCAAGTTTTGCTACATTGAAGTTTCATACAGCTCCAGGGAGCTTAGGGCCACCATTGAAGGAGGCCATGCTCAGATGAGCCAAAGTCCATTTTCAGTGACTGAATAGTCATTATTAAATAACTGATATGCATTAAACTCATTGGAACAGTTTTTAGAGGCATTTGAGGACTTTTACAAGTGTTTTTTTCACATGGATTCTCAAGTAAGCTTAATGCCACCAGTAGAAGAGATCATGCCCAGATGAGCCATGGTCTATTTTCAGAGTTCTAATAGTCATTTTTGGGGTTTTTATGTATTCGGAACCCAATGGTATAGTCAGTAAATTCATTGGAGTTGAGAAACATATTTTAAAATAAATTTGACAAAGTAATCCTAGAGAGCCTAGTCCATTGATGGAGGCTCAAGGAGATGTAGCCCAGTTGGGGGTGAACTCCTTTATCATGTTGTTATTATTGTGAGATTGTTGGTTATTATTTGCTGCACTTTATGTTTTATGTTGTATTCTTTAAACAACATATTCAACCTTTAAAGAACCTCACACATAAACACCTAAAAGAAGCCTAAACTTGACACATAAATCCTCTTGCACAACTAAGACATTGAGCAAGGTCCTGAAGTTTATTTTAATGGAGTAGAGGGTGCTTGCATAGCAAAACAATTCAGCCCCCTATTTTCAAATCACTTTCAATGACCGATATTTTGTGATTTCCCTGACCAAATTGTCTAATAATATTTTGGCCCAATCGAAGGAGTACCCCTCTGCTACTGTATGCATGATTGGCACATGTGGTAATAAGAAATTAGCACAATTTTCCTTCCCAAAAAAATGACATAACATCATGGATACATACTTCATGTGAGGCTCTAATGAGGAAACAACATACACACCATGGGTGTCTGCTCTACATTTCTCAAGACGTGAAAACCAATCCTTGATCAAGTCAGGTAGGTTATTTCCATATTGTGTGCATTCGTTTTTGTCGAATTCCATTAAGAAGGTGGAATAATAAATGCAATTGGGAACTGGGGGTAATTTGTACATCACCTAGAAATGCTCTGGTCAAAAGGACCATACTGCAACCCTTTGCTAATTGCAGATACTCCTGGTTGAGAGGTCGACAATCTCTAGTGCCTAGCCAATCATATCATTATAAGGTATGAGCCTAGGCCGCATTGCTATTTTATGCAGCTCTGATTGAGAAACATATTTGTATCTTGTAGCTTGGGCTTCAGTCACCTCATCTCCTAAATCATCTGGGCAGTTGATCAATTTGTATTCTAGAATATTGAATACCTGCATCCAGGTTTTCATGGTGTCTATAGTTATGGGCAACATGTCTGAGAAGATGTTTTTGTTTAGGTTTGAGATTTCACTAGATGCTTTAGATTTTTTCCATGGAGCCATGATATCACAAGTTCATAACTTTGTTACCTTTTACAGGAAATGCACAAACTTCTTATCTTGCTCAAACTTGATTTTCTGTGAAAATGCAAATGAAATTCAAACTTCAATATCCTTTTCCCTTAAATTAGTTGAGTTATGAATACTTTAATGATGGTGCATTCACTTCTCTCAATGAAAATATTTAGGCGGTGGTTAGAGATCTTATTTGAAATGATTGTCGTAGATCAATTATTAATTTCATTAATGTCTGGTGGTTAACAATTAGAAGTTTTGACAAATAACATTTGAATTTACCCAAGCTACAATTCAGTGAAAAATAAATCACAAGATAATCCTCATTAATGCATTAGTTAATCATATTTATCGTTAAGTGTTTCTTCGGATTTTTGGACCTCAAGATTTTGGTAGTTTCTCGAGACAGAATCCCCGAAACGCGAAATTATGAAGTTATTAATTAATTTTAATCATGTTTTATCCAGCAAATAATTGTTCTTATCTTCATGTATTTCGGGTTTTCGTGCTTCATGATATTTGAGTGCAGTGGATGGTAAATATCTAAACTTCGAAAGTGCGAAATTATTTAATTAAGTATTAATCGATATTAACTTGTTTAAAATAGGTTTAGATTTTTGTTATCTATGTGCTTCGGGTGTCGGCAAAACAACTTTATGGATGTTTTGACATGCCACTACTTGTAATGATGAGTCAAATCTTAGGAAGGTATACATGTATGATGACTAAGAACTTTTGAACACTTTTCGGATATTGAGATTTTGGAGTTGCTATATAGTGGAATGCCCAAAGCGTGAAACTCCAAAATCTGAAACTCTAAAGAAAGTCTCTACAGGCTTGACCTTTTTAACATTTAGGCAGCTCCAAAATGTTTGAGAAATAGGGATCATTCTATTGATGAGAGAGTTGGATCGATGGTGGACCTTGTGTACTCGTTAAGGATAGAAGACAAAAATGATTTATTATTGAAGTTCGATTTTGAGATGAAGTAAAAAGAAATAGGGTAATGTTTCAGACTTATTATTTTAAAAGTGTTCCAACATAGGCTCCATCTGGGGATCACGTCTCCCTGTGAGGTGTGGAAGAGTTGTATACCAAGTGCCTTGATTGGGTTAATGGATTCATCATTGGGTTTCTGGGAAACACTTTTGAGAAAAAAAATAGAAGGATATTAGACTTCGGTCGTATCTCAAAAAACTTTCAAAAACTTGATCATTCACCAATATTTAGTTTAGGCTATTTATAGCTTTCTTTTTCCTGAAACTGATTTCAGGTCTGTTTAAGATAATCAAAACAAATTTAACCAAGCTATCAGACTCTGGTTGATTTTGTTTGCATCAAGGTAGAGTAAAATTGACAATTTAGTTTGACGAGGGGGTCCCTTGTTGGTTTAGAATGTAGATCTTTTCAAAAAGAGAACTAGCTACCAGAGTACATTATATACATGTATAATAGCCTTTCAGATATCATAGACATTGCTTCACTACCAGCGATCCTGTTCAGTACCCCGATGAAGTTATCTACATTTCCCATTGAATTTCCTTTCACCACTTCAATTTTCACTTTGTTGAGATGAGGGAAATCATTTAAATGAATTTCCTTTCATCATCTCTTTTGGAAAAAATGGGGGCAATCAAATTTCGAATTTGCTTTCACCATTTGTCTTGGACCAGATGGGGGCAATCAGATTATGAATTTTCTTTCACCATCCGTCTTGTTTTTTTAATATTTTTGAAGTGGGGGAAATCAATTTGTATATATCATACAAGGGATGATATTTGTTTATAATTTAATAGAGAAGGTATTTCAAATCACTTTGATTTACTCTAGGCTAATCCTCTCCTGACCTTCAAAACAACTTTGCCTACAGGGAAGTTATCATGGGGAGATTTTAATTTCCAGGGAATTTCCTTGAGCGAAACAAATCAGTTTAAAATCTAATAGAAGAGATAAGGTAGTAAGCATTATCCTAGACATACTTTCTCTCAGTTAAAACCAAAGGAATCGTAAAAATATTTCCTACTCTCATTTTGAAGGTCTAGATTTTTAGGCTTCCTGATTCAAGGCGAACTCTGTCTTCATGTGGAGATTTAAGTTCAGGTAGTGCAAAATCAAGATAGAATAAAATATTTCAGATATGATAGATGGGAATAGAACGAAAGTCGGAGATTTTGAAAGGAATATTATTTCCACTCAAACCTTCTTCCTGATTAGTGTGCTTCTTCTATTCTTATTTATTTTCTTTTTTATTTCGTATTATTTTCATTTGATTAAGAGACTCACAATTTTGGATTTTTTCTAATCTTTGATCAGGTGACCATTTTTACATGAGTACAACTTTATTTAGAATTTATAAGAATTATTTTAGCATGTTATTTTGAACAACAATGATCATAAAATTTCATACCTTGGATTTCATTTGTATTCTCAAGCAAAAACCATTATTAATCTATCACCTGTTTCGTGAGAAAACTAATTATTCTGAAACACGATTGTCGGTTTCTGATACATCTTTATCCCTCGACTATCGGTAAGTGTTCTATTTGAAAATAAAAATGAGAAATGTCAAAAACTTTGCAGAAAAGGAAAGGTATGTGTTACTTGTTTTTATATTTCAGTTTTTTATGAAATACACAAAACTGGTCTTATCTATAGTAAAAGTAAAAACTTACCAAAGAAGCGAAAAACTGTAAATCAAAATAAGAAAATGAAACTGGTATATACAATGGTGATTTGGGACCTGATTATTGCATGAAATTCTTCAGGTAGTGCCCATTGATAGGGGCGTTAAGAAATTTTGCATCAAGGTTTTCTAATAAGAATGAATTCTTTCCCTCGGAAGGTACGACCCTGAAAGGCCCACACCAGATGTGATCAAACTTGCCATGCTTTCCAATGTATTATTTCCTAGCATCCCATTTCAAAACTAGGTCTTCAGGAAGGAATTCCCTATCTTTATCTTTTTTATCAAATAGGGCTTTTATATTATCTTGATATCTCTAAAGTTTCTCATCCACCTTGGCCCTATTTTGTTGGACTTCAACTAACTGGTTTATTCTTCTGGTAACATCGTTTTGTTCTTCCTTCATGTCTTTCCAAATATTCATCACGGGTAGAGTGATATTTATGGGGAGGACCATGTCAGTGTCGTATACCATTTGGAAAGAAGACATTCCGATCGATTTCTTAGTGCCAATGCAATTTTCCCACAAAGCGTATTTCAAATGAACATGCCAAGATTTCTTGTTTTCAATTAGCACCTTTTTTTAATTATAGTGATTAGGATTTTATTGGATGACTCGGATAATCCATTTCCCTGAGGATAGTAGGATTTGGAATGACCAAGTACGATGTTGTACTTTTTACAAAAACTAACCATCGCCATGGATTTGAAAGCTTGGGCATTATCTGTGACTATCTTCTGGGGACAGTCGAATCTTGATAAAATGGTTTCTTCTAAGAAATTTATCACCACTGAATCTGTAGCATTTCGTGTCGGAATGGCCTCTACCAATTTAGTGAAATAATCTTTGGCGGTTATAATCCATTTATGTTGTTCACTAGAGTGTGTATTGATTTCTCCGATAAAATCCAGGCCCCATAGTTGAAATCGAGCTTATGTCTTGACTGGGGTCAAGGGTAGTGTGGGAAGATTTTGTTTACCTGAGAATAATTGACAAGAATTACAGGCTCTGACTTTAGTATTCACGTCTATAAATAACTTTGGCCAATAGTATCCAACTCTTAGGATTTTATAGTTTGTTTCCCTCTAGGCGTGGTGTCCTCCACACACCCCTTAATGAAACTCATTTATAACATTATCTGTTTCAGATTCTATCAGGCACCTTAGTAAAAAGCCCAAGGGATCTTTCCAATATAGTTGATTGTCAACGATGCAATATTTTACCGCGTGCAACTTCAATGTTATCGCCTTAGAAGGATTCATTTCACTTGGGCACTAAAGAGTCAAGAGGTATGATACTATGTCACCATACCAAGTAGAGGTGGAAAATTTTTCTTGGATCTGGGTTGCAGGTGTCTGATCATCGAATTCTTCTATATATGGAAGGTCTTCGTAACATTGCAGATGATTTATCTCAAGTGATATAAAATTCGATTAAGCTAATAGCTTAGCCAAGCCTTTACCTTTGATGAGTTTAGTTAGTTTTAACTCAAGATCGAATTCCTAAATCTTGGCTAGCCATCGGCCCCTTCTCCCATCACTATCAAGTTGAACCAATATGTCATTAACAGAGCTGGTTGGTATGTATGCAATTATTTTGGAATGCAGTACATAGGTCCTGAAAGCTTTGAGGGCCTTCACCATAGCGTACGCCTTTTTTTCCAAAATATCATATTTCAACTCGGTGTCTCTGAGGATTTTACTAAAAAATGCTATCAACTGCATCTGAGCATATTATCGCGTATGAGCAACACTGGTGCTTCTCCTATTACCTTCTTGATGCGTTTGAAATATGCTTTAGCTTTGGTTATACATTTGACCTCGCTGTCCTTTTTCAGCATATATGTAATCAATTTAACAATTTCAACGAAATTTGGAATGAATCTTTTTAAAAAAATTATTTTTCCTAAAAAAGACTGAATTTCCTTTATGTTTCTAGGAATATTGATTGTATCTATAGCTTCAACCCTTTTTGGATCGATTTTGATTTCGTCCCTAGATACTATATGGCCTAATATTTTACCTTCTTGCATTGCAAAATGGGATTTCTTAGGGTTGAGTGACAAACTGGATTTTCTGCATTTCTCGAATTTTTGTTTGAGGTGTACCAAGTTCTCTACATCTGAGTTAAAAAAAATAGTTATATCCTTGAGATAGATAATGAAAAACTTATCTCTCTCACCGAAAAATGCTATGTCCATTTCTCATTGAAAGGTGGTCCCTGCATTCATCAGACCGAATGGCATTTTGTCATACATGAAAGTACCCCATGGAGTAGTAAACGCGGTTTTTTCTTTTTCATCTTCATGGACCACAATTTCATTGTAACCTGAAAAGCCATCAATCATAGACATTCAGTTAGCCCCAACCACGTTTTCTAGGATGTGATCCATTTTAGGGAAAGAATAATTTTCTTTAAGGGATGATCTGTTTAGGTTCCTGAAATCCACGCAGAGTCTAATTTCACCATTATTTTTCCTGACTGGAACTAAGTTAGCTACCCACTCGGAATACCTGAGTGGAACATAATCTTTGTGTCAAGGAGATTTTTTATCTACCTTTCTATTATAGTAAGGACTATAGGGTTTATCTGTTTGAGCTTCTGCCTGAAAGGTTTGATGCCCGGTTTCAAAGGGATTTTATGTTCAATGACAGTGGTATCATAAGTTTTCAGTTCATCGTAAGACCAAGTGAAGACATATTTGTATTGTTTGAGTAACTCATCATATTTACTTTTCATTTCGAGTGGAAGGTATTTAGATATTTTGACCAGTTTAGGGTTTTCCTTAGTGCCTATATCACAATCTTCAACCTCTTTGGGTTAAGGTTGCAAGGTGGACTTTAGGGGTATATCGTCCTGATCAAATAATCTCTCTAATGGAATTAGAACCTTAGGAATTTGATTGTTTTTTAACACCAACATGCAGTGGTTAGCGATCTTATCCTATAACTCCTGAGGATATTCATCTTCCTGCATGATCCAAGTAGGGTCATTCTGATTTTCTTGGTCAATGTGCATTTCAAAAAATTCATCCACAATTTCTAGAAACTTCTTGATCTGCTCATTGTTAGGCGGAAATATTGTCATTTAATTCTATTGTAGTACTTTCCCAACTATTTAATTTGTCAATCCGAGGTTCATATGCTTACAAACAACACACACTATATATGCAAGACTGAAGTAGAAGTAATCTAATCTAATTGTTGAAATGCAATTAATCTAGGAAAACATTGAAAGACTAACTAGGAAAGCAAGAAATTAATCTAGGAAAGTGATGCAGTCGCACCTCCCAGGCACGTCTTCTCACAGGACCTCCTCCATCCTTGGCCCGAAGAACTCAAAATCTCTTCAAATTCACTACCGGGAATTTTCTACACCCACAGCAGTTCTCTGAAAGATCTCCCTTAATCGATCGGCAAATTGGACTTCACAGTTTCACGAGTCCTATAGTTGAGTGTTTTTGTATTCTCAAAACCTCGAACCCCGACGTAAGTCAACGCTGACCTTTCATGTCCCTATCGTATTTTCTCCTGTTGGGATTTTGGCACTCGCGATGCTCAAACACTATCGTATTTTCTCCTGTTGGGATTTTGGCACTCGCGATGCTCAAACACTTCACTTTACCAAACCCCGAACCCTGATATACTTCCCTGCTGCCATAGCCCCCCGGGCTAAGCCTTTTGTCCATGCGACTGCTCCTTATGTGACCGCAGTCATACTCCTCATCGAGGTTTCGCGGTTTGCTATTTAAAAGTGCACAAACAACTTGTCACCAGGATCCCCGATATCCTGATGACTTAAACACTGATAAATGGCTTTCCTTCTTGAGACTTCGGGCTTCGCAGGATCGCGAATACTGATACCAAGGTTTTTAGGACTTACCTTTTCCCGAACCCCGATGTGGTACACCACCTGTCCTCCATGTCGAATTCCATGTGGCCCACTCTTTGTTCCCATCGGGAAATCACTTTTTGGAATGTCATGATTCCCACTGCTATGATTCCCAAGAATCACAAGACACTGATTCTCGATGCACGTGAGGGTTGACTCTCCCACATCACTATCTCCTTATCGCCTTTTTGGACATCGCGGGATCGCGATTCTTGATGTAACGATTTATTTGTCCCCGGGATTCCCAAAATGCCGAACCCCAAATCCTCTCGGACCTTCCGACGCATGTCCGCCCTGAGATCCATGGCTAGGACTTATTCTCGGGGTTTCGAGACTTGAAAGGTCTCAAGTCTCTGGACTTTTGAAACCCCAATGCTCCAATATCCCGATGCCTCTTCAGGACTTTCCTCTGCTCACTAGTTCTTAACCCTAGCGTAACTTTTTCCTGATCGAACGGCTGACGGTTAACCCAACAACGATCCTACGGCTTGTGATCCTCCTGAGCTTAACCTCTGAACACGGCAGTAACCTCCTCGCTTCTTTGGCGGATTCAATGGCTAACAGGATTTTCACCAATCCTTTCCTCAAGATCCTAATTGTCTATCTCCCCTCTTTGAGGAATCTGCAAAAGGAGTATGTGTTCCTCCACGGAACTCTTCCTCCTGTGTGCAAACTTGAGACGCGTGTTCTAACACTATCACACACAACTCCCTATGCTTCTCTTCAGGGTTCACTCAAAGGTACTATACCTCCTGAGCTTTGTCAATTCTGAAGATTCAAAATTTAAAACCCCCTACTCGCACTTGGAAAACCTTCAAACTCCCTAAATGTTTGAGATCTTCGACCCTGCGCACACCTGCAGCAGCAGTCTTCCAGCACTTCGCTCAGATTCACAACTGAGACTCTCCCTTAGCCTATGCCCTACTGGCACGGCTCCAGTACCCCAATTTTACTTCTGGGTGAACGAGAACAAGAGTTAAACTACCTGAGCCTCTGTCAACGCACACCTTGCAGATGTTTTAGACTGCACTCCTTGCAGGAATCCTCGCTCAGATAGAGAAACAATTGAAACTTATTTATTCTTCCCCTAAAATTTCAAACTCAACCATGAAATCTCATACACAGCAATAAAGCAAATGCATGCTAGGAAAACAAACACTCATGAGCACATCATTTAACATCAACACGCAGAGAAAAGACACAAAACCATGGATTTGAATCAAATTCTTCTATTAATTCAATATCTATACATGGATGTTCTTCTACAGCTCTCTTCTATTCTCATGTGCTCTTCCTACTTCAACTATGTTACAATGTACAATGAGGGTGTCTATATCCGTTTTCCCTCTTCTCTTCTAAAACTGTCTAATCTAATATTAAAATCCTATCTACCTGCATTAACTATTATAAATGCCTCCATCTACTTCAGACGAGAGCGGGGTGCTCAAGGTCTGATTACATTATACCAAGGTGCCTTCATTAAATGATCTCATTTATGTTTGGTGCATCCAGTTCAAGGGAAATTTCAAAAATTTGTGTTGGATGCCTTCCAGCTGTCTTCTACTTCCACGTTGGCTCGCTTGACATGAGGGATGCTCCTGCATCATACTCCCTCGCTTGAAAAATCTCATGGGCTCCTGACCATGAGCTCTTGCACAGTCTGTCCATGCTTCAAAATCTTTGCTTCAGTCTCCCAGCTAGCATCTTCAACTGGATGGCCCTTCCATTTGACCAGATACTCATAGTATTCTTTCCTCCTAGTATTCTTACCCACTCGTTTATCCAGTATGCATTCCATCTGCGGCGTCTCTGCAACTGGCATCTACTTCTGCCACTGAACCTCTGGTTGTTCATCACTTGTTTCAGTCTCTTCAAGTTTATATGGGTATAAATCTGAGACATTGAATATCAGAGATATTTCGATCCCATCCGGTAACTCGATCTCACAGGCATTTTCCCCCAATTTCTTCAAGACCTTACATGGCCTGATTTTCTTCATTTACAATTTATTGTATGTTCCCCTCGGGAATCTCTCTTTCCTCAAATGTGCCAGAACTAATTCACCAACTTTGAACTAAAGTTGTCTCTTCCGCTAGTCGGCTATGCACTTATATTCATGACTTGAATCTAGCAGTCGTTGCTTCACCTGGCCGTGAAGTTCTTTCATCGCCTCTGTGAATTCCTCGGCACTTGCGCTCCTAGTCGAAGTCTGTTCTGAATCCCTTAATTCAGAAACTCCTCTCGGATACATGCCATACACAATCTAAAATGGAATTTGGCCTGTGCTCCTGTTCACTGAGTCATTATATGCAAACTCTACCTGCGGCAATATATTATCCCACTAGCTATGGAGCTCTGTCACCAAGCTTCTCAGCAAGTCTCCCAGACTTCTGTTCACCACTTCTGTTTGCCCATCCGTCTAAGGATGATAGGTAGAACTAAACATCAAGTTAGTCCCCATATTTTTCCACAGTGTCCTCCAGAAATGTCCCACGAACTTTGTATCTATGTCCGAAACTATACTTCTGGGTAAGCTGTGAAGTCGAACGACTTCTTTGAAAAAAAAATTTCCGATGTGAGTCGCATCACTGGTTTTCTGGCATGGAATAAAATGTGCCATATTGGAAAACCTATCCACTACTACAAAGACTGAATCAAATCCTCTTTGCGTCCTTGGAAATCCCAATACGAAATCCATGTTGATTTCATCTCACGACCTCTCGGGTATGGGTAATGGTTGATAGAATCCTGCATTCTGCATTCTTCCCTTTGAATGCTGGGAAATTCTGCATCTGTTTACAAACCGTTTGACCTCTGACTGCATCCCTGGCCAAAAGTATGACTTGCTCAGCTTTGCAAATGTCTTTTCATGACCGAAGTGTCTAGCCAATCCTCCGCTGTGTTTCTCCTTTAATAGATTCTCCCTCATGGAGCAATTTGGAATACACAAGTGATTTCCTCTGAACAATAATCCTTCTTGGATCATATAGTCTATCCACTGGCTTCTATCTCTGAGAACTGGGTTCTCAGCTGCTTCATATGCTTCTTTGAAATATTGATCATATGCATACATGTCCCTGAGATCATCAAAACCAAACATTTTGACTCGGAACTCCTGCAACAGCAAACACTTCCTGCTCAAAGCATCAGCCACTTTGTTAGCAGTACCATAAATATGCTTAATTACAAAAGTGAAATTCTACATATACTCAACCCATTTAGCATGTTTCAGATTTAACTTTTCCTGTCGAGTCACAAACTGTAAGGCATGATTATCACTGTATAAAAAAAATTCCTTTGGAATCAAATAGTGCCTCCATTTTTTCTATGCCTATATGATAGCATAAAATTCCTTATCATACGTGGAGTACTTCAATTTCGCCTCATTCATCTTCTCGCTGAAATATGCAATCGTTCTGTCCCCCTGACTCAAGACCGCTCCTATGGAAAACCCGCTTGCATCGCATTTCACCTGAAATGTCTTTTGGAAATCCGGCAACACTAGAACCGATTGTTCCGTGATCTTTCGTTTCAACAATTTGAAACTTTTCTCAGCCTCTTCAGTCCAGTGAAAAGATTTATGTCTTTTCTTGACTGTATCCATCATCACTGCACTAATCCCACTGAAATTTCTGATGAACTTTCGGTAGAAACTAGCCAGTCCATGAAAACTTCTCACCTCAAAAATATTTCTCAGTGATGGCCAATTTTTAATTACCTCCACCTTATCTGGATCCATCTTCAATTCATTCGTAGATATAATAAATCCCAATTAAATGAGTTCTTTCTTCATAAATGAAGATTTCCTCATGTTAATCAACAGCTTCTCCTGTTGTATCTTCTTCATTACTATAGCTAAATGCTTCAGATGTTCTGCCTTTGTTTTGCTGAAAATTAATATGTCATCCAGATACACAATGACAAACTTCCCGATGAATTCCCTTAGGACTTCATTCATTAACCTCATAAAGGTACTCAGTGCATTTGTCAATCCAAACGGCATGACAAGCCATTCATACAAACCTTCATTTGTCTTGAATGTTGTTTTCCACTCATCACCTTCTCTCATGCGAATTTGGTGATATCCACTTTTCAAATCAACCTTTGAAAAAAAAATTGCTCCACTTAAGCAATCCATTAGATCATCCATCCTCAGCAATGGAAACCTGTACCTGATGGTTATCTTGTTGATGGCCCTCGAGTCGGTACACATTCTCCAACCTCCATCCTGTTTTGGACTGAGTACCGTCGGAACGACACACGGACTCAAACTTTCCTTGACCAATCCTTTGTCTAGCAGCTCCTGGACCTGCTTCTTGACGTCTTCATTTTCCTTGCGGCGTCAACTTGTATGCGGATTTATTCGGCAAACTAGCTCCTGGTATGAGGTCTATATGATGACTCACACTCCTTATCGACAGCAACGAATGAGGTAATTCATCCACCACGATGTCAGCGAACTCTTCCAGTAGTTCCTGAATTTCTCTCGGCAAATCATCTACTCTCGTGCTAGTCAAAACGATCCTTGTTTTCCTGACCACAAAGAATTGTGGATCTTCTTTTTTCTTCACCTCCGTAAGAAGCTCCTTCCCACTCATGAGGAGTACAGTATTTCTCCCTTCTGGTATTACTTCCTTATCTTTTATTGGAAGCAACATGTGTGTCCTCCCATTCTTCTCTAGAGTATATGTATTCATCTTCCCATCATGAATTACGTTCCTTTCATATTTCCATGGTCTGCCCAACAATAAATGACAGACATCCATAGGAATAACATCACAGAGTACTTTATCATTATACCCTCCTATTTCGAATTCAACTAAACATTGTTTAGTGACATTTACCTGATGTCCCTTCTGTAGCCATGAAACTTTGTATGGACTTGGGTGATCAGTCGTTTCCAGCTCCAGCTTCTCTACCATCTCAGTTGAAATAATATTATCCGTGCTACCGCTATCCATGATAACCTTGCATACCCTATCCTTGGTTTTGCAAGAAGTCCTGAAAAGTATGTTTCTTTGAGCTGAGTCCTCCACCTCCTTCTCGGGTGCTAAGAGAACCTTACGCATCATCAATGACCTTCCACCTTCTGCGTCTTCCGCTTCAACATCTCGTCTCTGTGCCTCGGCGATGTGAGCTTCCCCTCCATCCTTCTTTTTATATGGATAGTCAAATGACTTGTGCCCATTTTTCCCACATGTGAAGCATGTGATTACTCCACCTCTTCCTCTTCCTCTACCTCTGGTACGAGGAAACATGTTATTATCAGTGTATCCTCCGCTCTGCTCTGTATGATGCCCTCTCTGTTCAGCATGATTTCCTCGCTGTGAACTTCCACCTCTCTCAGTTCTAGTCTGAGGCTTTTTCCAATCATCCTTGGGCTTCTGGTATTTATCTTGGGCAACCGATTTGCCTTTGGGCTAACTCCTGCCTCGGCCTCACTGACCTTGCTTACGACTCAGCTTCTCTTCAACTTTCAAAGCCATTTGATAGGCATCCTCCACCATTCTGATGGTTTCCATACTCATATCATCCTGGATATCGTATCTCAAGCCATTCATATACTTGGAAACTTTCTCATCATCGCTCTCCCAATGACCTTCCCTGATATTCAGTTGATAGAATTCCTCTATGTATTCTTTTACTGTCATCATCTTTTGTCTCAGGTTCTGCATCCTCCTAAACAGAGTGATTTGATAATCTCTGGGGATGAACTTTGCCTTCATCTTTGCAATCATTTGATCCCAAATTTTAATTTTCTGCTTGCCCTTGCAGCGTCTATCTACTTGTAGCTCGTCCCACCATAATGTTGCATGTCCCTTCAATCTCGTGATAGCATGCCTGACTTTCTTATCCTCTTCGACATATTCATAATAGAAGTATGTATCCAGAGCTCTAATCCAATATAGAATCTCTTCCACATCCAGATTCCCCTCATAAACTGGAATGTCCATCTTCATTTTTTCACCCATCCATGCAATAGCTTTAATTAGACGTTCATTGGATGCATCCTCGGCTGCATCTTCTTCCTCATGTTCAGCCTCAACTTCGTTGTCGGAATCACTCAGATCCCCTGCACTGGCTGTGCATCTTTGCGCTATCTCCATGTCTTCAAGTCTGGCTCGGAGTTCAAGTCTGGCTCGGAGATCACACATTTATCTCTCTATGGTTGGATATGCCATCTGCCTGCCCCTTCGTCATGGAATCTCCCTATCCTCTGGATCAGGTGACTGTCTATCTCTTCTCGGCGGTATAGTGAATTTCCTTCTCCCTGCTACAGAAAGCAAAGATTCTTTTTGGTGCTCTGATACCACTTGACACAGTCGCGCCTCCCAGGCACGTTCGCTCATAGGACCTCCTCCTTCCTTGGCCCGAAGAACTCAAAAGCTCTTCAAATTACCTATCGGGAATTTTCTACACCCACAGCAGTTCTCCAAAAGATCTCCCTTAATTGATCGGGAAATCAGACTTCGCAGTTTCGCGAGTCCTGTAGTCGAGTGTTTTTGGATTCTCAAAACCCTGAACCCCGACGTAAGTCAACGCTAACCTTTCACGTCCCTATCGGAGTTTTTCCTGTCAGGATTTCGGCACTTGCGATGCTCAAACACTTCACTTTACCAAACCCCGAACCCCGATATACTTCCCTGTTGCCTTAGCCTCTTGGGCTAAGCCTTTTGTCCATGCGATCGCTCCTTATGTGACCGCAGTCATACTCCTCATCGGGGTTTCGTGGTTTGTGATTTCAAAGTGCACAAACAACTTGTCACCAGGATCCCCGATATCCCGATGACTCAAACATCGATAAACGGATTTCCTTGTCGGGACTTCGAGCTTCGCAGGATCGTGAATCCTGATACCAAGGTTTTTAGGACTTACCTTTTCCCGAACCTCGATGTGGTATGCCACCTGTCCTCCACGCCGACTTCCCCGTGGCCCACTCTTTCTTCTCGTCAGGAAATCACGTTTCGGAATTTCGCAATTCCCACTGCTATGATTCCCAAGAATCACAAAACACCGATTCTCAATGCACATGAGGGTTGACTCTCCCACGTCATTATCTCCTCATCGCCTTTTCGGACATCGCAGGATCGCGATTCTTGATGTAACGATTTCTTTGTCCTCGAGATTCCCGAAATGCCGAACCCCGACTCCTCTCGGACCTTCCGACGCATGTCTGCCCTGAGATCCACGGCTAGGACTTCTTCTCGGGGTTTTGAGACTTGAAAGGTCTCGAGTCTCTGGACTTCTGAAACCCCAATGCTCCATTATCCCGATGCCTCTCTGGGACTTTCCTCTGCTCACTAGGTCTTAACCCCAGCGCAACTTCTGCCTAATCGAACGACTGACGGTTAACCCAACAACGATCCTACGGCTCATGATCCTCCTGAGCTTAACCTCCGAACACAGCTGTAACCTCCTCGCTTCTTTGGAAGATCCAACGGCTGACAGGATTTTCACCAATCCTTTCCTCAAGATCCTGATTGTCTATCTCCCCTCTTTGAGGAATCTACAAAAGGAGTATGTGTTCCTCCACGGAACTCGTCCTCCTGCGTGCAAACTTGTGACACCTGTTCTAACACTATCACGCACAACTCCATGTTCTTCTCTTCAGGGTTCACTCAAAGGTACTATACCTTCTGAGCTTTGTCAATTCTGACGATTCAGAATTTAAAACCCCCTACTCGCACTCAAAAAACCTTCAAACACCCTAAATGTTTGAGATCTTCGACCCTGCACACACCT
>CBVK0102064667.1:0-13430 GCA_900067695.1 Picea abies
GTGGCAAGGACTATAAGGTCTCGAAGATTCCATGATACTATCTTCATTACAAACTTTCAACATGAAAATTCGTAGCCTCATCATCTCTCAAGATCTCAAGGAAACAAAAGTTTCAAGTGTTATGTTATCCAACTCCTTCATTGTATCAAAGGTTCAACCATTGTGTATCATAAGAAATCTTCTTTGATTTCAAATGAAATTTTAATTTTCATTAGATTTAATATTGATGCATTACAATTATTGGTATCCTTGCTTCTAATCCAACTTCATGATAACACATGCTTACAATGTTTGGTTGGTTAACGCCTTGATTATTTCTAGGGGATATATATTACAATATATTAGAATATTAGAATATTACAATGTAAAAGTAATGCCATATTACAATGTAATATGGCATTACCATATTACATTGTAATATGGCATACAATATGGTATACCATATTACAATGTAATATGGTAATACCATATTTCATGTAATTGTTTTTTTTTAAACCTACAGTCATCGTCGCAATATCGATGAAATTTCATCGGAATTTTTTTTTACTTTTTTACCATAACCGTTGCTATAGTGACGAAACTTCGTCGCACTTTTCCACGAAGTTTCATCGCATATACAACAAGTCCATCATAAATATGGTTTTGAGATATAGCACTCGTCGATATTACCACGTAGTTTCGTCACAACTTGCGACGGGCTTTTGTCGCACATTCAACAGTTGTGTCACAAGTTATTGGCTTGGCATAACTTTTCGTCCCAATTGCAATGAAGTTTCATGATACTTGCCACATTTCTTTGTTGGTATTGCGATGAAATTTCGTTGGAATTGCGATGATGCATAAGGTTAACCAATATTGAAGGTGGTGAAATGTGAATATCTAATTTCGTCAATGTTTCCATGCACACCTGGATCATGGATATAGCGACGAAATTATTACGACGAAAAAAAATCTTGGCTTTCATGGAAATTGCGACAGATAAGTGTTGCAATATCAACGAACAACCGTCGCAAATTTGGTCATATGTACTAGTGCTAAGTCAAACACACTTTATTACTATCTTTATTATTATAATTAATATTTTCATTATTAATTATCTTCTTTATATTAATCATATTAGTATAGGGCTGACCTGTACCCTTTACATAATAACTAGGGTTATAGGTAGTTCTGACTCTTGAACAATATATATCAAAGGATCTAATACACCCACTAGTGCTCATCCACTAGGGACCACACCCATAGGGATGCCATAGATCTGAGTCATTGCATTACACTAGTGCACATGAACTTATGCTCATCCATAGTCACGTCAGCTCTACATATCTACTTTCCCACTGTCACTAGCAGGAGGTTCATCTGGAGTCTTCTCATCAACTCTATTATTGTTCAGAGGAGGCCATCATGTCATCTTTGTTCTTATTCTCATGATGATGTGCCCAACACTTTTCGTGATTTACCTAACTCAAAATATCTCTCTTACATCGGATAATCATATGGATTTATTCTCTCTCACGTCATGGAGGAGGCCATATACATTCCTATCCTTTGTCCCAGGATGGAACCACGAACCCTTTATTATGGGATTTCTCTTAGGTTTGTAAGTTGAGAGTAATACTTCACGTCGTTGCTATATTCCAAATCTCAAAGGTTGTATGATAGAGGATGTATCCTATAGCTGCAAACATTAACACTCCCTCTCAACTAGGGAGGCATTCTCCATCATGCCAAGCTTCTCACGAAAATACTCGAACTTGGTTTTTGAAAGTAGTTTAGTGAAGATATCAGTAATTTGTTCATGGGTGGAAATATATCAAACATGTATTGTCTTTCTCTGCACCATATCTTTGATATAGTGGTACTTGATCTCAATATGTTTTGATTTATCATAGAATAGAGGATTCTCTGAGAGCTTCACACAACTCTAGTTGTCACAATGAATGGTGGTAGGATCCATCTCATTTTCAAACAATTCTGGTAAGAGTTTACAAAGACAAACAGATTCAGGAACTACCACACTTAGTGCAATGTATTCCACCTCTGTTGTACTCAAAGCCACCGAGCTTTGTTTTCTGCTGCACTAGGAAACTATGGTTGATCCTAGGGTGAAGCAGCTTCCTGAGGTTCTCTTTCTATATACTACACTTCCTTCCCAATATGTGTCAACATAACCTTCTATTCTAAGATCCACATTTGTTGCATATTTTAATCCATAGCTAATAGTTCCATGTAAGTATCTTAAGACATGTTTGGCATCTATCCAATGTGTTTGTTTTGGTTGGTTCATAAACTGGCTAAGTACATTTACTACATAGCAAATGTATAGTATATTGTTAACCAGATACATCAGGGATCCAATAAGCTATCGATATAAATGTGGATCTGCGTCTCTAGAATTGGTATCATTCATCTTATTCAGATCCATTACCATTGGTTTTGGCATGGATTTATAATCTGTCATTTGGAATCTTTTCAAAATATCCAAGGTATATTTTCCTTGGCTTAGGAAAATTTCATCTGGTCTTTGCCACACTTCTAGTCCCAAGAAGTAATGCATTTGGCTCAAATATTTCATCTCAAATTTGGAATTTAATGCCTATTTGCATTCAACAATGATACTTTCTAAGCCGATGATGAAAAGATTATCCACATATAGGACTAGAATCAAACATTTGTTTCCATTAATGTTATAGTATAGAATTGGGTCGGCTAAACTTTTATTGAAACCCAAACTTGTTAGGAAACCATCCATTATCTTGTACGAAGAACATGGGAATTGTTTTAAGTCGTATAGGGATTTCTTCAATCTGCAGACATGAGACTTTTCATTGTGTATAACAAAACCTTCTGGTTGTTCGATGTAGACTTCGTCCTGAATTTTTCCATTAAGAAAATCTATCTTTACATCCATCTGATGTAGCTTCCATCCCATGGAAGAATCTATAGAAATGATGGATCGAATGGAGGTATATCTGGCTACTGGTGTAAAGGTTTTGTCATAGTCAACTCCCTCTATTTGTGAGAACCCTCTGGCCACAAATCTTTCTTTATATTTTTCAATGCTTCCATCAGCTGCATGTTTGATTTTGTAAATCCATTTGGAAGTTACTACTGACTTCTCTTCTGGTCTTGGAACAACATCCCAAACATCGTTCTTTAGTATAGATTGATATTCTTTAGTCATGGACTATTGCCATACTTGTTCATTTGAGGCGTCTCCATGACAGGTTGGTTCTGAATCAATAATGTGAGTCATAGCTTAAAGGTATCTAGAGAATCTCTTAGGCTTTTTTCTTTCTCTAGTTTCTCCTTGGGGAGCTTTATGTCTCTCTTATTCTTCTAATGTTTGACGTGCTCAAGAAGGTATTTCATGTCCAATAGTGTTGTCTCTAGGTACATTACTTGGGGCAACCGAATATGTTGGAGAATCTGAATCGATTTGAGATGTAGGCTCATCTGGAACACTGTCTGTCTCCCTCTGAATTTCTAAATGTGGAGAAGGTGATGTGTCACCATCTATTTCCATCTGAGCATCTTTGGATTTCTAGACAACTACTTGCTCTTCAAAGGTGATGTATCTACTTAATTCAATTTTTCTTTGTCTTGGGATGTAGATTCAATATGCTTTTGAGGATTCACTGTATCCTACAAAAATACCTTTCTTTCCTGAAGGTTCTAGTTTGGATCTATTTTATTTAGGTATATGTAGGTACATTGGGCATCCAAATATTCTGAAGTGTCCGATTTCGGGTCTCTCTTTAGTGAATTCTTCTTTTGGAGTAATGTTTCTTGGGATCTTATGAGGGCTACAGTTTTGAACATAGACTGCATTCATACATGCTTCTACCCATAGAGTCATTGGTAGACTTTGATCATGTATAATTTCTTTAGTTGCTTCAGTGATAGTTTTTTTCTTCCTTTTAGCAACCCCATTTTGTTGTGGGTTGTAAGGCACTGTGAGCTCCCTCTTGATCCCTACTTCAATACAAAAATTGATAAATTATTTTGATGTGTATTCTCCTCCATTGTCTGATCTCAAAACTTTGATTTTTCTTCTGGTCAAATTTTCAACTTGAGCTTTGAATTCTTGGAATTTGGCAAGGAATCCATCCTTTTTCTTCAGAAAATAAATCCAGGTCTTTCTGAAGTGATCATCTATGAATAGTACATAGTATAAGTACCCATTTAGGGATGCAACGGTCATTGGCCCACATACATCTGAATGAATCAAATCCAAAATTTCCTTGGATCTGTTGTCACTGTTTGAGAAGGATCCTTTAATATTTTTACCAAGGGCACACCCTTTGCAAATGCCTTCATGTTGGATTTGGATATCTGGTAGACCTGTTACCATTTTCTTTAGAGTTGGAAGAGATTTATAATGAATGTGAGCAAGCCTTCTATGCCATAGCTCACTTAAGATGATGGTGTTATATAGTAATGCTTGAATTGGTTTGATGGTCAACTTGTATAGGTTGTTGTATCTGACACCGATTACTTTGTAGGAGCTAATATGAAAGTTTTTCTACCATGCAAGAACTCTCCCTTCTGAGAAAGTGATTTTGTAACCTTTTTATTCAAGAGCTGAGATAGAGACAAGGTTTCTCTTCATGCCTGGTACATATATGACCTCTTCAAGTTTGATCTACATATCTGAATCTAGTTGGAAGGTGGAGATTCCAACTCCTCTTATGTTGTATCTAGAATCATCTCCAAGGACCACATGTAGATGTGTATCTTTCTCAATGAAGTGTGGCAAATGATTTATGAAACCGGTCATGTGCCTGGAAGCACCACTATCAATTAGTAAAGTGTTTTCATTTAGAGGAACCATACCTGAGAGTGTTGAGATGTTGATGTATTCATTGCATTGGAGTTTGGTGTTGAGCTTGCTTCCCATCATGAAATTGCTCATCTTCATATAAACCCTCGTCAAATAGGCTGGAGGAAATCTAACGTCTAGGATAGGATAGCACTTTTTAGGTTAATTGGGATTATGACTACCAACAATAAGCCTTTAAGAATAATAGGTTCTTCAAGAAATTCTCAGAAATAGAATTCAAAATTTTCTGTAGAATTTTGATGAAACCCTAGTAGCTCTTAGGGTCAAAATTTGAAAATTCTTGGAATTTGGTTTTGAGACATGCTGGTGGTATGCTGAAGGAGGATGTATCTTTATAATTATTTTTCAGTGAAAGCTTCCAAGTTATAGTGGTTAAATTTCTCTGAAAAAGGGGGCCGTATGAATTTTCTGGAAAAACCTAGGAGGGTCATATGATTACTGCAACTGAGAGAGTAGATGTTCTGGAGAATACTTGTGAAATGTGATCTTAAAGAACTATGCTCTGATACCATGTTAGTTTTTCATGGAATTTAGGTTAAGTATGAAGTTCATTCCAATTTTATCAAATAGCCACAACCATAAATGTTGCAGCAACCAAGATCATAAGAAGAATCTCCATCCACAAGAACACAAGATATATCCTGGGAAACCCTTCTCAAACAAGGGAGAAAAACCCATCCAAATCCTTCTCTATATTCTTCAAGAGAAATACCTTTCACCAAAAAAATGACTTAGCACACAAGAGATTGCTTAAGCTCTAGAAATCCTAGCTCCCAAGAGAGGTGCGCACCTTTGCCAAAGAGAAGTACTTGCTGAAATTTCCAAAACATATGTGTGGAGGATATGATTCTACAATGGAGAATCATCTCCTACTTATATTAGACTTTGACCAATCTGCAAGGGAATCTCATTGGCACAAAAGGGCCGACCTCTCACTTTATTATTATAATTAATATCTTCATTATTAATTATCTTCTTTATATTAATCATATTAATATATGGTCGACTTGTACCCTTACATAATAACTAGGGTTACAGGTAGGTCTGACTCTTGAACAATATATAGAAAAGGATTTTATACACCTACTAGTGCTCATCCATTAGGGGCCACATCCATAGGGATTTCATAGACCTGAGTCACTACATTACACAGATGAACTAGGTCCTTGCATGTGCACTTATGCTCATCCATAGTCATGTCTTCTCTACAGATCTGATTTCCCATTGTCACCAACAAGAGGATCATCTAAATTATTCTCACCAGCTCTGTTGTTGTTTAGAGGAGGCCATCATGTCATCTTTTTTCTTATTCTCATGATGATGTGCCCAACGATTTTTGGGATTTCCCTAACTCAAGAGATCACTCTTACATCAGATAATCACCTAGATTTCTTCTCTCTCATGTCATGGAGGAGGCCATATACATTCCTAGCCTTTGTCCCAGGATGGAACCATGAACCCTTTATTAGGGGATTTCTCTTAGGTTTATAAGCTGAGAGTAAGACTTCACATCGCTACTATATTCCATATCTCACGGGTTGTAGGTTGGAGGATGTCTTCTATAGCTGCAAACATTAAAAATCCCTACTTCATCATCATACACTTGTTCCATTATCATTATTTCCATAGATGATTACTTTTTCATGTGCTCGTTATCCATTCCTTGATGAACCAATGCAGTTTTATTCATCCGATTATCCTTCCCCCATGATCTCAACTATGATTCATTACCCTATTGAACATATCTCGAGGGACAGATGGAAACAAAAATAAAATGGACAAGACAATATGCTGAATGATTAAGGTGGCCCTAATGACATGTGTATTTGGCCCAAAGAACTAAGGAAAAGAGGCATTTCTTCCAGTAGAAGAAGATACAGAAGAGAACACCAATGAAGCTCATCAAGATTTACATGATGTTGTTTTATTCAAATGTATTCTATTTTTAATTAAATATTGTAAGAATTCCAATGCTTTTTGAGTTGTGACAGATTTTTTATAAGTACAAAGATTCAATATCTATTCAGGGTTGATTTTTGTAGGATGTAATACATAAACTCTCTTTTTTTATCTTTAATACAAGTGCAAACAAAGATTATAATTTTTGTTCAGTTTGAGTTATGTGTTTCCTCTGTATTTTCATTTCTCTGAATTTCTTTATGTAATTCCTTGAAAAGCGATTGATTGCAATTTAGTATTACAACTACTGTGATCATATTATACCAACAATTAACTAGGTAAGCAATGTTTCCTCTGTATTTACTGTGAGTAAAACAAGACCTGTATTCTGTGTGAATTATGGCATTTCATATCATGTTCAAGGGTGCCTTCTTTACTTTTCTTCTGCAATTAATGCCTACCTTTTTTTAACAGTTTTGTAACTTTCTTTCACACCATTTGATATTATAATTGTGACTTGGACAAAGAAATATAGCCTACGTACTATTCTATTATTAATTTCATTTAAATGTCATTTATTATAGAACTAAAGGTAGGAAAAGAACTCATTTAAAAAAAATTATTTAAAAACTATTGATGCCTGACATTACTGTTCAAGCCTTAAGATTAATCTCAGGAACACCATCTTTTTGGTGCCATTGTCGAGGATGAAGAAACGAAATCATTTTCCCTCAGAAAATGACAAGGTAAATTTTGATCTTTGATGGTGAACAAAGATTGAATACATAAGTAAGGCTTATTTTATTTTTCACTTGGCGACTCCACCATAGACAAAACTTGCATTCGGTTGAAAGAATACTAAAAAAAATCCAGATGATAAGCAGACCACACTAGTGTCAAATCCTGAAAAGTTGTTGAAACCAAAGGGATATCTAAAATAGACTGTTGCATCAACAAGTAAAGTCTATCAACCCAAAGTTACACAATTTAATGTTAAGGTTCATACTGAAGAACTAACCCCTAAAGAAAGTTTAAAAAAAAATCATTCTGCAAAGGCACCAACTAGTAAACCTGAGGCTAAAATCGAGAATCCAGAGGTAATTGTTCCTGAGATAAAAGTTGAGATTGACTTTCCAGGTAATTTTAACAATGATAACAAAGGATCCCCTTCAATCCCCTCTGTCATTAACGTTCTTCCAATTCTCTCCTCTCCCAAGTTAAAAGTTCCCATTTCCAGGAATCCTGAGGAGTACTTTTCATACTGAGATTAATCTCATATCGCCTCGCATATACATACAATCGGTAAGCTTGAGGAACCCAGCTCAAGTTTCCCTTTTCCCCCTTATATATATATTCCATATCCTAGAGGTATTTTTCCCAAACTTCCTTCTCCACACCCCGAAGTACTCAAAAGGTCATCAGTCCAGTCCCTTGAAATTTTTGAAAATCCCCTTTTTAGCCCCTGAAGTCAGTCTCTTATGCTTTCAATGGCCGGTGCTGGAGGTGTTGGTGTTGGAGGTGCAGGAGCTGGTGGAAAAGATCTACCTCCTAGAATATTTTCCAAGGTAGATGTTAGATATGCTCCCTTGGTTCTCCCTATTGTCCTTCATGATTTGCCTGAAACTTACATGAATAACCTCCCCAAATTCATGGGAGAAGGAGATCTAACTGCAACAGAACATAAATCTTTTTTTAATCAATTTTATGATATCCTTGGCATTGAACACAAGGATGTTAGTACAAACCTTTGAAGGACAAGTGAGGACCTAGTTCAGAGGACTCCCAGTAGGTTCCATATGATCATATGAAGGAATATAAAATGCCTTCCTAAGACATCAGTGTGAGAAAAAGGACCATCTTTATTATTTAACCGAATTTTGGATTTAAGAAAGAATACTTATGAATTAGTCCTCGAATTTATCTAGAGGTTCAATAAATTTTATAACCAAATCCCAGTTGAAATCAAACCTTATTAGCCAAATGCAAAATTAACTTTTGCAGAGGCTTTTGACTCTAACTTCGCTCTACTTCTAAGAGAACAGAGATCTACCACTTTATCATAAATTAAAGGTGATGCCATAGAAACTGAGTCCAATAATATGACATCTAGAAAATTAAAAACTAAGGCTCATATGGGAACCAGAGAGCCTAGGCATTTCAAATAATAGGCAGGACCCTCTGGATCCAAGAAGTCTGCAAAAGAAAAAATGGATGAAATGGCCAAGATAATTAAATATTTATCAAAACAAATCTCCAGAATGGAATTATATGAAGAAAAAAATGATCCATACGTTAGGAATCAGTTCAGGAGAAACCCTAACCCCCAGATACAACAAAGGCAAGTAAAATATGAATATCAAAAGATCCAAGCCTTGTTTAAAACTGGAAATTTTATGTAGAGGGACGAAATTCAAGATTATGAGATAAAACAAGATCTAAACAACCTTAGCAATGACGATATTGAGCCACACTTAACCAGGCAGGATTATGAGAAATATTTAGACCTAGAATCCATGTTTAATAATGAAGAAAACATCAACAATCTAAGAGATTCTACGTATCAATGTCTCACTGACTCAATAATCGTTGAACTCCAACATAAGTATGATTTAAGGCCTACAGAGAAAAATTATACAAATTTTCCACCAATTTTTATTTTTATCATGAAGTAAAGACAATGAGGAAGAAATTGCCAAACCATCAACTGAAACACAAGTTTCCCTAACAAAGCAAGATGAAACAAAAACAATCAAAACTAAGAATCCGGAAAATACTAAAGCAAAGGTTCAAACCAAGGAAACTGAGAAGACAATTGGGGGTTTCAATTTAGAAAATGAACTTAATAAAATTAAAATCCCAATGCCTCTGGTTGAACTTGCAAAAAACATGATTTATAAAAATAAAATTGCTAAAGTGATAAATTTTTCTGATGTTGAATATCAAGCATACGTTATTAATATGCAAGACAAAATACCCATGATCATGTTCGTTCCTCACATTGAAAACAATAAGGATTATGTTACTCCATTCTGTATTACTATAACTATACACAACCATTTACTCCACAATTGTATGTTAGATTCTCGGGCCTCTCATAATTTAATGCCTAAAATTATCATGGAAAAATTGGGCCTCAGAATTACCAGACCTTATCAATACTTGTACTCGTTTGATTCTAGAAAGGTTAAGTGTCTAGGAATGATTAAATGTTTGGTAGTAAATTGTTGGGACTCATAAATGTTGTATTTCCATCCACCTTTCCCTTCATCATTCTTCACATTTCATCACCCCATTAACCTTTCATGATACCATTTTCATAATTAAATATGGGTTTAACCTTATTATTTTCCAGATCATTTATTTTAGTATTAAAAGGGAATTTGTGATTAAATATTAGAAAACTAACATGTTTTCATATATCTCAAAAATGTGTGATCTTTATCATGTGTAGGAATATGTGAAGGATTAATTCAAAAGACTTCTCGAATACTTCCTCCACCATTTCAAGATGTGAGGAGATAATTCAATCCTAATCCAAGGAGAAGATCATGGATATTTAGTTGTCATATATTATCCAAGGTATATGAGAGATATGTGTGAGGATTTGAAGTGGTTATATTTTGTAATAAAGGGAAATGGGTTGAGAGAAAAGTGGATCTGTAATTATGAGATGTTTATCTCCTTTTCAAATCTCTCATGTATAAAAGAGAGTGCCCTCTCTTCATAAGGGGGAGGAGAATCATTATTATGTAGATTCAGGGAAGAATTATTATGATGTAAGATAGGTTCTTAAGGAGAATTGCTATGATGTAGATTGGATTCATGAAGAGACTGTTTTTGTAAACCTACTTGTTGAAGATTAATGCAAGTTTGAATTCAATGATTTTGTCTCTCTTAGAAGTTAGCATCTAGTGATATAAAGCTTCCATGTTGGAATAGGCAAGGGCCACCGATCCAGCTTGGTAAGATTATTGTAAATTGTTAGTGTATATTTTCATTTCATGTATTTGTTATTTTGATTTCATGTTATTTTGCTTGATTTCACTATTCGAATTTGTTGCAAAGTGTGGTAATGCAGGAACAGTTGGATCTCCATATTTCACCATACATGAGCTTTAATGGAGCATCCCACTTGTTAGTTTAGTTGTTTAAGGGGATAGAATCAAAGTTCATATTTTCCTTTCATGGGCCATCAATGAATAGGTCCATCACCTGAGCAAGATATTTTTCTTGTTTATGAGTTTTGCTTTCCATCTTTCGAGTTGTGTGAAGATTGTTATTTTTAAGAGTGTGTTGGTTTCTAAATGGTTTTCTTATCTAATCTATACTAAACAGGCATAGGAACCTATCTATTATCAGAGCATATAATGCATCAACTCTACTAATTACAAATCCTGGTAGATAATTTATGTTTGGTAATATATTATGATTATAATTGCACGAACATTTTGGCGTCGTTGTCAGGGAGTTGTAAACGGTAATAGGTAGTATTTGGATTAGATTTCTTTAATGGTTTTGGATTGGTTTTATGGATGACCTAAGGGTGGAGAGAAGATAGTAAGATGTGCGGGAAGAGCCCATGCATACACTTTGGTGGGGTTGCTCCAAAGTTAGGTTGTCCTCTTCCTTTTATGTAGAAGTGTGTTTCTCCTTATTTTATGCAAAAGTGTGTTTTTATTTATGATGGGCTAACTTGTGAGAATTGATGACCTGGTGACAACAGGGTCCTAGTAACGCAAGGCGTTCAAGTGTGGCATGTTTTATTTTTACAAATAGTTTTAATTTCTTAGTTTTAAAATTCAAATCTTTGATGATAAATCAATCTCCTTTTTCGATATGGTTTAACTATGAGTGTAAGCTTGGAACAGCTCACTCAGATCCCTGCAAAAGTTGGGATCTCCTCTTCTCACAAAAAGGAGATCCTGACAACAGTTGAGGGCTTAATTACTTCTCCAACAACAAACAATGAATCAACATATTAAGAAGCCTGCATATTCAATGACGAACAATTATGAAAGAAGGAGATCGAGGAGGATAACAAGGAGTTGTGACACGATCTAAGGAGTGAAAAATATGCCTACAAAAGCATTATCGAATGATGGTTTCAAGAAGGTACCAGGTTAGATCCATTCAATTTTTCTTTTTATTTTGTTAATTTACAGTTTCAACTGTCAATTTCACATGCTTACGTATATTTTCGATTGTCAATTGTGAAATTGAAAGAGGACATAATTTTATTTATGTTACGTGCATGGTTACACTGGAAGTTTGACTACACTTAACTAATCTCCAGTCTTTAATTAGAATAATGTAGGTTGGACATTATTTTCAAGTTTTCTTAGTTTTGAATAAGTATGCTCTCCTTTGCGCTTCGTGTGATCGCGAGGATCATAAAGTAGGATGATTGATTGGTTGATTTCGGGAATATCAATTAATTGATGAAACAATTTTTTTTTTGCCTAATCTATTTTTTTCGTCTTCCATTTGCTCATAATTTTTTTTTATTTTTTCTTTAATTCTATGTGAATTTGAATTGCTTTTTTTTTCTTTAAAATTTAAGAATAATACAATTAAAAAAAAAGAAAAAAAAAGAAAAAAAAAAAACAGACAAAACACTAAATGCTTTAAGTTAAATTAGGATTCTTTTTATTTATAGGAATAAAAAAAAATTAAAAGATAAAAATTAAAATTTATCTTTTTATATAGTAGTTTTGTGTTTTATTTAATCTGAGAAGTAATACAAAATTAAATCAAAATCTAAAAAAAAAACGTTTCTTTGTGTTAAATGAGTCATCTAATTTTACAAATAAAACAAACAAACAAAAACAATTTAATAAAAAACAAAAAAGAACGTTTTTCAGAAATGCCATGCATAGCAACATTTCCAATTGTAGGTTGTCGTTGACAAAGACAATCATGCCGCCAACGAGGCATGAGGGCTGGAAAAACTATGGATATGTTGTACTTGCATTGCTGGAATGGGAGGCTGGTCAGCTTCCCCACTATGCTCTGCACACCCTGTATCAATCCCTCCTGGTAAAGACCCGTCTTTTCTTGTAATGGAGAGAAAGAGAATTGTTATATCTACATTTTGAGCTACAAGTAGAAGGTCGATCTGCTCCTCGGTCTCTCCTCTCACATCTTCTTTCAGAGAATTGCATGCACCTGCAGGAAGTAATAAAATTGTTGGAGTCTTTTATAAATCCAATAAATATGCTTCACTAAATCCTAACTTCCTCGGGTGTGTTGAGAATGCTTTGGGCATACAAAAATGGCTTGAATCTAAAGGTCACTAGTACATTGTGACAGATGACAAGGAAGGTCACCCCTGAGAACCAATCCATACCACACGGACGAGGAGTCCTGCACTAACGATCTCATCATGATGGAGGCTTCCACGGACTCACCTAAACCTTGCGAGTTGAAGTGAACAACGCCCGGACATAAGGAATTTCAATCGCTCAACAATAATATATTTGGGTGCGCCATGCTAGCTCACCCACAACCACAAACAACTCAATGACTCCTCAGGCTTGGTCGAATCGGCCCTGCTATCCTCAAACTCATCGTAGCGATTAGGTCCTCTCACAGTCGTTCCTGTTAATTCGTCTTGGGTTTCGGTGCTTACCTGTCAAACCATGAAGGAAACCTCTGGTACATGAGATTATAGAGGACCCTATGTACATAC
>CBVK0102064681.1:0-17740 GCA_900067695.1 Picea abies
CCAACATTGGCTTATTGATCAAGTAATTGAGTGTTGAATGGTTGCATTGAGAGTAGCGACCATGTAGATCGTATAGCTGAGTAGAAGGTCGCACATGCGAGTCGTACAGGTAGGTCGCACATGCGAAGTTGTCGGGAAGAAGTTGCAGACTGTACGGTGTGACATCAACAGCCGTGCGGTTGACGTCAGTAGGTCGTACAATAGGTCTGTAGCATATTTGCAGGCTGGAAGTTTTTTGGGTAATTTTGCTGAGTTTGGTTTTGTTGTTTGCTGATTTTGGGAGGATTGATTTGTCCTCATATTTGGCGAATCTGTAAGCTACTGAGAGGGTTGATTTCCCCTCAAAAATTTCTGAATTTGACAATTTACAGAACATAAAATTTTGTGTCTCAAGTGCATGGATGATTTATCTATGATCTTGTTGTTTCTGCTGTTATAATTTTCCGTCATAATTTTTGTATAAAATTGTTTAGTGATAACAGCTAGGGTTTACTTTTTGGATCACTTGGAAGTAATTTTGAGAGCTGAAATTAGTTGTATGAAAAATTTGACATGGTGTCAGAGTTGAGGCCTTGAAGAAAGAGAGGGAGTCATCTCTTGAGACATAGTTGTTGCAGGCTTTTTTTTTTTTGTTCTAGGCAGGTTACTATGGAGACTTGGTTGGTGGATAGTGGAGCTTCTCATCATATGACAAGAACACAAAAATCACTCACTAGTTTGACAGAGGAGAACTCACGATTGCAGGTGGAACTTGGTGATAATACCAAGTATACCATCAAGTGAGTTGGGACAATTTCGTTTGAGCTGAAGTTCGGGAAGCCTCTCAGGATGAGTGATGTGTTATATGTACTTGGACTGAAGAAGAATCTACTTTCTATTTCTTCCATGGAGGACAAAGGGTATGCAGTGACATTCGTAGATGGACAGGTTCTTGCTTGGCCAAAAGGATCGAGCCTTTACTCAACAAAATTCATTGGTGCTCGTGATGGCAACCCTTATAGGTTGATTGGTTAGCCAACTCAGGCCCTAGTACATGACAATGATAGTCTATGTGAGCTTTGGCACAGGAGATTGGGACACTTGCATTACAGGGCTTTGCTTGCGTTGAGGAAGATGGTTACAAGTCTTCCATAGTTTGTAGCAGAGCACCAGGGAGTATGTAGAGGTTGTCCACTTGGAAAGAATGCCAAGGCTTCTTTTCCAAGCAGTGATAGTAGGTCCAAGGAGATCCTGGACTTGGTGCATTCATATTTGTGTGGACCGATGTTAGTTCCATCTTCGAGTGGTTACTGGTATTATGTGACCTTCATTGATGATTATTCCAAGAGGACATGGATCTTCTTCATGAAGACCAAGGATGAGGTCTTCAATCGATTTAGGGAGTTCAGGTCTATGGTAGAGAATCAAACTGGGAAGAAAATCGAAATTTTGAGGTTAGATAATGGGGGCGAGTATACCTCCAATGAGTTCAGAGATTTCTGGAGGGAGGCAGGGATGAAGAGGGAGCTGATAGTGCCTTTCAACCCACAACAGAATAGGGTTGCAGAGAGGAAGAAGTTGATTGGGTCGTTGATGTACTTGGTTAACACCAAACCATATATTTGTTTTGCTATAAACACCTTGAGTCAGTTCATGGTTGAGCTGAGGTAGGTGCATTGGGTAGCAGCAAAACATGTGCTCATGTACCTTAGGGGTACAGTTGGATTTGGTCTAAGATATGTCAGGGGTGATGGAGTGAGGCTGCATGGATATTCAAACTCAGATTGGGCAGGTAGTGCAATTGACATGAAGAGCACTTTTGGAAAATGCTTCAACTTGGGATCAACATTGGTTTCTTAGTTCAACAAGAAATAGACTTCCATGGCACTCAGTTTAGCATAGGCATAAAATATGGCAGCAAGTTTGGCAAGTTGTGCGGCTATTTGGCTTTACAAGCTTCTTGCAAGGTTATTTGGTCAGGAGTTGGAGCCTATTGTGATTCACTGCGACAATCAGAGTTGTATCAAACTCTTGGAGAATCCAGTGTTTCATGATAGGTTGAAACACATTTAGATCAGATACCACTTCATCAAAGACATGTGCAGAAGGGAGATGTGAAGCTCCAACACATTTCCACAGACGAGCAGATTGCAGATATTCTCACCAAACCCCTAGTAAAGGGGAAGCTTGTCTACTTTAGAGACAAGATAGGAGTGGTGGAGAATACCTCCCTTGCTAAGAGGGAGTGTTGATGTTTTGTAGCTTTAGGAAGTATTCTTGTTGGGTATGTGTTATATTTTTTGCCTCGGGAAACGTGACACCTACCTTGGGAAACATGTCATCTATTTAGGTGGTTTTTTTGGCACATGGTTTTTTTCGATGGTTTTCTATTTTCGGTTAAGGAATTAGGGTTTTAAGGAATTAGGGTTTTGGACTAATCCAGGTCATTGGGTTAGGGTTTTGGATGTCGCTGGCTCCTATATGTAGAATACCTCCCTCGCTAAGAGGGAGTGTTGATGTTTTGTAGCTTTAGGAAGTATTCCTGTTGGGTATGTGTTATATTTTATGCCTCGGGAAACGTGACACCTACCTCGGGAAACGTGTCATGTATTTAGGTGGTTTTTTCGGCACATGGTTTTTGTCGATGGTTTTCTATTTCCGGTTAAGGAATTAGGGTTTTGGACTAATCCATGTCATTGGGTTAGGTTTTTGGATGCCGCTGGCTCCTATATGTATATTGTATTGTAAACAATGTAACACGATGAATGAATATAATATATCTTGGTTTTCCCGGTTTGGGTTTCCAGGGGAAAAATCTCTGTGTAATGTTTGTATTTGCCATTGTATCTTTTCTGTTATTTTCTGAATATCTGTTTATAGTAGACATTGTACAAGGTTAGAATTTACAATTCCCACATGTAGCCATGGTGTCAGGCATATGGGAATCTTGGTTGGCACTATATTACACTTTCATTCTGGTGAAAACACCCTTGGAATGAAGCTATGGCTTCATAGGTTTGGTGATGGGATTCATGGGTTTGGTGATGGGATTTGTGGGCTTGTGTTGGGGTTTCAAAACCACAAAGAGGAAGTAAATATTCTAATTTAATGTTGAGTTTAGTGGAGGGCTTCTTAGAGTAAGCTAAGGGCTTCTAAAATCACATTAGACTCCTATAAAAGGAGAGGAGGAGATTGTGACATTATGGAGTTAGCATGAGTGAGTAAACACTTGTGCTAGGAGGATGGTGATTTCAGCAAGGAGATTTTATTCTGGCCTAGGGTTTCTGGACATTCTGTTTTTCTGTTCTTGGCAGGGATACCACACGTGTGAGGTAAGGAAGGCCGCATGTGTGGAAGGAAGAGACAGGAGCAACAGTGGAAAAAATAGACTCATTAGCAACAACAATGGCAAAAACAAAGTCATCAGAAGAAACAACAACATAAGTAGAATTAGTAGTGTCCATAGTAGCAAAAACAGTCATCAAAAGTAACAACAACAAAAGTAGAATTAGTAGCAACAACAACAAAAGTTGAATCAGCAGTAGCAGCAACAGAGGAAAAATCTTCAACAGCAGCAAAGGAAGAAGCAGAGGAAGAACCAAAGAGAGAAAGATGCTAACGAAGCTACTGACTAAGCAATAGTCAACAGAGAAGATGCTAACGAAGCTACTGACTAAGCAATAGTCAACAGAGAAGATGCTAACGAAGCTACTTACACTTTTTTTCCTTTTTTCACAGGGATGTGCAAACATTTAAGTTGGGGGGTATGATGGGCTCCTAAAATGGCCTATTTGTTCATCTTGTATAAGCTAATTGGCTCCCTAGGACCTTGAATTTTGCATACTATTAGGCCTAGTGTTTATTAAACTAACCACTTTTATGATTAATGTCAGTTTATGATTAATAATGTATAATGGTTAATTTAGGCTGCATTTTATGAGTCGTCATGAGAATGTGCTTGAGTTTCCTTTTTTCTGATGAGTAGAGTTAGTGATATCTTTATTGATGAATTGATATTTGTAGCTTGACCACTGTGGCCGTCAAAAATTTGTTTAATATTTTTCCAGCATTTAGTTCTGCCTTTAATGGTTGTCCAGTTGTATCAAGAAGAGCCCCAACTATGAGGGATATAGCTTGGATAATGATGGACTATTGAGTTTTAATAGAAGGATTTCTGTACCTCTGAACAAAGAAGTTCATTATTTGATACTCAGGAAAGCACATAGAGTAGTGTATATGGTTCACCCTAGTGTGAAAAAGATGTATGCAGATTTGAAACTGCTATTCTTTTGAAATGGAATGAAGAAAGACGTAGTAAATTATGTGGCTAGATGCCTGAAATGTCAGCAAATGAAGGTTGAGCATTGACACCCAGTAGGAAAGATAAGCAAGCGACCACATTCGGCAATCATACACATCCAACAATTCGAGGAGGAAGATCATGTAATCGCTGGCAAAGGATAGGACATGCAAGATCCATTGCCCCAGTGACCAAAACAAGGAAACAATTGGGGGCTGCAGAGCGCACATCCATAACACTCCAGACTGAGTAAATGGGGGACGATCACACTCTCTACAACAGTCTATTAAAGTTGCCAACCACAAGGAGGAGTGATTCCATGGAGTCTCTAGCAAACTACTTGTTCTAGTGCCAAAGGAGGATCATGCACCCTAGGATCTTGTTCCTCAAGAGAGCAAATGTATTTTTCTCCTTATTGGAGAAACTATTAATATAAAATTATGCTTTTAACAGATTGAGCTATTTTTCTAGGGTGTTTGCATCCATCTTTCCTTCAAATAGAGGTATGTCAAAGTTTACTCGTACTTTAAGTGGTAGCTGACCTTTGAAGGGTTGGTTTGACAGGGAAAAGGCACCCGTGATGGTGGGGAGTCGTAGAATCTAAGCAAACGAGTTAAGCATCTCATCTCTTTGCTTGTTGAGGATATCTTCGAGTAACAATTTGATTGGATCTCCTGCTCCAGCTTCTTCCGCTGTCTGAGGTTGTCTGGATTGGCAACGAAGATAGTCATACAGGTTGCGCTTTTGTAGACCAAACTTCCTATATCTTGACCTTGTGAGAGGGGGCATGCATTGGGAGCAGAAGGATTTGATACCACTGATCCTGATTGAGGTAGGAACCTGGTGGATACACACTAATCTATGGAAATTAATTTGTATAACTAAACACAATTGAAGAAATGAACACACACGAAATTGCAGTGAAATGCAAATTTCATTCAATTCTGACTGTTACATGGTGGTAACAATCCCTGGAAGGAGATGATTGCTATGCTTGTGTGCAAAAGTCTGTTACAAGGGGTAAGATTACCTCTGTTTATATTACAATGAGAAGAAGAAAATGAAGAGATAAGGTAGACTGAAGGCCAAGAGTCACAAGCACTGAGGTGGAAAACTGATAGTCAACTTCGTGGGGCCCTAACTCTTGCATACGCACTCAGAATTGGGCTTCCAAAGCTCATCAAAAAGCTCTCGACAAGAAGAACATCAAGGCGGTCCAAACTCTGTTTAGAGAGTTTTGGAGCCAAAAAATGGTGTTTAATGTCTGAGACTGACTCTGGAAGTGAAAAGCCCAAATCTGCCTGAGACGGTCTAAACCTGCCTGAATGATCTGGAGGGTCCAAATGGTGGCCTGGATTGCCCTGTTAGCCAATTCTCTTTATCTGATATATACACTGTTCTTATTAGTTGGTTACAACTTACAACCTACAGGTGGGGTGGAACACGAATTCTTTCCTTTTCAACGTGGGGCTAATTCTTGTCTGTTCAATCAGGTAGTATTCATTCTCTATTTATGGTATTTTGTGCCATTCAGACATTGGAGAGTTGAAACATTGAGATAAATGATCTTCCTGTTTGTCACTTTGTTCTATTGTCTTCTTTATCCAATTCTGTGCCACATCTTTTGCTGTGTATACACAAGCAGCTTCTGCTCAAGAGATATTTGGTCACACTTTTTAATCCTTGCGTGGCATTAAATACCTTTACAAGTCAGATTCCAAACCATATTTTTCCTTCTAATTGTTTAATGCTGCCAGTTGGAAGAGAGTTGTAAGGTGATTCTCTTGATTTGTTATATGTACTAACGTCCACCCAATTGGCCGGTCATTTTTGAGAAAGGATATTAGAGAAATTGAATTATTATTACAGCAGAATAATTGGAGTAAACCAAACCTGGTGAGTAAAAAGTAGAAATTGATTTTTTGGTAACTTTGAACAAGGGATGTTATGATTGTATTTTTCTATTATGATGAATCAGTGTGGATTATGATGTTCTGGCAGGTACAATGTCTTCCAAATTGTCTTTATTGTTTTGGCAGGTCTGACTTTGATCTATTATCTTGCTTTTGTAAGCTTCATATATCTAGGCTGTGATCCTCCACATGTACTACCATGTTTGATGTTTTGTTTGCTTCTACTGTACTAAATTATTAATCACATTTTGGTTCGGCAATAAGATCATGACTCTTTTCTCAGTTGTTTTCTGTGCAAATTAAAGGTTGGAAAAACTGGAAATCAAGAGGAAGGCTTCAGCTTGCCAGTTAAAACATGCAGCCCTTGAGCTCTCCAGTAAGATTGCGGTCACATGTTATTCTGGAGGTACACTTACATGTCAGAATGTGGTGTTGCTATAATTGGCAATAAGATCATTTGACTTTTTCTCATTTGTCTACTGTGCAAATTCAAGGTTGGAAAAAACAGAAAACAAGAGGAAGGCTTCAGCTTGCTAGATAAAACATGCAGCTCTCGAGAGCTCTAGTAAGATTGCAGTTGCATGTTATTCTGGAGGTACACTTACATGTCAGAATGTGGTGTTGCTATAATTGGTACACATGTCATTCATTTTCCCTTGGGGTGTCAGGTTTACTTATTGGCATGTGAAGAAATTGTAATGTACATTATCTGCTACTTTTGAAGATTTAGTAAAATGATTGAGATTCTTTTGGCATGTGCCAACTATTTCTTATGTATCGTGATTTTGATGATTGGATTTGCCTTTTCCCATAATGATTAATCTCACCAGAGTTTGAATTTCAAGACAGTAAGGACTTATGCATTATTCTAGTGAGAATATATATGAGACTTTTGATAAATGCAATATGGATATTGCTCATTGAAACAATGAAATATATGCATGCCAAGTTTGAGTTGTGTCAAATGACGTCTTTAGGCAATCACAGATAGCAATTCTGAATTCTCTTATTATTAAAAGACATCTAAAATCTGTGTCTTTCGCCTTTGATACTGTTTGTCTACCTACATAGTGAAAGGGATAAGGAATGCTACTATGAAATCTGGACTGTTGTAATGTTCCTTATGTATCGTATGAAGAAAGGTAGACTTTCTCATTCATTTGAGCATAGAACCGGATTTACAGTACTTGTTTTGATGCAAATTGAGCCAACTATTGTTAGCTTACAAATGTGTTCGCTGGAAAGTGTCATGAACTCACATATTGACATTGAAACATGTCAATATACATCCTATGAAAAATAAAACACTTTCTCATTCATTCGAGTGCAGAACCAGATTTGCAGTACTTTTTGTTCTGATGCAAGGTAAGCCAACGATTGTTAGCTTAGAAATGTGTTTGCAGGAAAGAGTCATGAACTCACATATTGATGTTGGAACATGTGAAAAATAAATCTACCCATATAACCATATGTGAACTTTGTTTATGCGGTCTGATGAAGATCTAGATGAGCATACTTGACATCTGAACTTGAGCCAAAACTACAATGATGGTTTTGATTTTCTCAGGTAAGGCCGTGTTCAATCCAACCTGTTTCAACTTTCAAGTTTCATTCAAGGTATCATTTTGAAGAAAGAAGATGGTTTTATTGAAGGCAGAATCGTGACAAAGTTCTCACTATATGTTGATTTGAAGACAAAATGATGTTTTTATGCCTCGTATAAATAGCCAAGTGAATCAAAATGATTTTCTGTACTTTTGCATTGACTAGCATTCACAAATGTATTGTTTGCCCTTATTTCTTATCTTTTGGATATGTCAGAAGTAGAGATTTATTTGAGTAATACAAGGGTAAGTGTTGAAAAAGAGAATGTTGCATGAACTTAATGAAGGCTAGCTTGGCAATATGGACTTTTTAGAAAATTTTAATGTACTGTGTGCTCTTTATAGAATTTTTTACTATACACCTGGTTATTTAAAATCTGTTTAAATTTTAAACTTTAGAGGATGTTTCATAGACATAATAGAGGCTAGAACCTGTGCTTTATAGAAAGTTTTACTGTACCATGCTTTATAGAATTGCTTACTATATACCTGGTTATTTAGAACCTGTTTATCTCTATAGCAATGCTACTTGACACATTTCTTATATTTTTTTGTAGTTTGCCCCACACATTGTTAAGTACAGAAGCCAATATAATCATATGCTGGGAATATAAGCTGGTAACTCATTGTTTTATGAGTTTAATTCAGCTAAGCAGTCGGTGTGGCTGATCATTGGGGGTGTTTGGTAGGCATATGTTACCCAATGGGCTTGCTGCTAGCTGGCTCTTCCTATTTATACGGAGATACTTCTGTGAGTAAGTATTTATTATGTTTTTTCCATATCTCTATAGTAATTAGATGCTAGACTTGCAATCTAATCCACCTGTGTATATGTTGCTATGGCCAATCTAGTTATTGTTGTTTGAGACTGTACATATGTACCTTCATTTGCATATTCATCTGTCCATCGACATGTTTGTGGACTTCACCATATATCTGTGTCAGGATTGTACAACTATGGGTTTATCTGGAGGTTACTATAACAGACTTGTAATCCATCCTTGCAGTTATGGTAACTCCCAACTTCCTATTTTTGGTAACTAAATGTCTGGGCAGTAGGTGTTGTCATTTGTCTTACTAGGATAATTTAACTATACTACTCACATTCTATCTCAACAGTCCTATTTGTTATATAATATATACTACGTTAAATGTTCATCATTAACACGATCAAGGAGGTTGAAGAGAAATGTGAGTAGAACGGTCACATATAGTATCTAATCCTGCTCTAGTGCAATCTTTGAATGCTAGTTTTCACATTGAACCATTGAGTGAACAATAAGGATGTCATCTCTAGCATAAGTGAACCTTTTCCCCATAAACATGAAAACGTTATACTTGCCCTCGAGCATTGCATGGACAATGAACTGTAAGTTTTCTTGCTAAAGTCATACTTTTTACTCTCATACGAGTAAGTGTGCTTTGTCTACAACATGGTACAGATGGCCAAGCTTTCCCTGTGGGTGCGCTTGAAAAGGTTGGGATGCCTAGCTGCATCTCTCCCTTGTACTCTTGTATACTCTGTTGTTAAAAGGTTTTCAGCATATGAAATTGCTGCTTGAATGTATGATTGGTTTCTTGATTTCCCCAGTCTTCTCGTGTATGATGACACAGGATTTGGTATTTTTGGAAAAACTTATAATGGTGGCCCCATGAAGGAAGGCACGAATCAGTGGTTGGAGCTTGGTACAAACCTTGGGTGAATTTGATGGAATAGTACTCCCTTGCTGTGGGAGTTTTAACCAAATGCAAGTGCTTGTGATCATTGATCTGCCCCTCCAAGACTGTTTTGCCCATTCAAATAGACCGCTGTTGGTGCCTGACATTTTCTGGCCAGTTTTAATGCTTCTCTTGATTTGAAATCAAACACTTTCAAAATTTAAAAAAATTCAAATTTAGAACTATAGCACCCACCTTCTGGTTCTGGGGACATACTTACGTGGAATTTTCAGAATAATTTTTTCTTTGTAAAGGAAGACAATTTCTTTTATTTATTAGTTTTCATCTACTTGATTCAATTCACTTAAAAGCATATTGTTCCCTACTGAATTGAACAATGTGCATTGTTGAGTAGGTTCAGAGAATGCACCTGTTATGTTGAACACTCTGCAATAATGAAGTGGCTAATCTCATTACCGTCACATGTTCCTTGGGCATTTTTTTAAAATTCTTCTTTACTAGGATCTTATTCCTGAGATTTGACATTCTAATCTTATGATGCCCAACTTACTGGGTTATAGGAAAAGTTTGCACGGTTTTATTTCACCAAATGCTGAAATTACCAAATTTGTTGAAATTTGGAAAATACCTTGATTTATTTTTCTGTGAGAGGCCTTGAGACTTTGGGAATATTACCAAACATTGTGAAATGGGGGTTACACTTTAAACTTTTTAAAGTTAAAAATTTAGGTTAATGGAAGTATCGTATAAATATAACAATGATTGCATATTCAAAGGATGGAAATTAACTTGGTGGAGTTACACTTTTAACTTTTAAAGTTAAAAATTTAGGTTAATGGATGTATCATATAAATATAACAATGATTGCATATTCAAAGGATGGAAATTAACTTGGTGGAGTTGACATTTTCATTGTTCTACATTGATGTGCCACTTGTTTGACATCAATGTGCCATTTGTCCATTGTCAATGAACCACATTGGTCGACGTTGATGTGCCACTTGTCCATTGCCGACAAATCACCTTGGTAGATGTCAACGAACCAACTTTGTTGACACCAATGAACCATTTAGTAGACGTTGATGACTTCATGTCGATGACCTTTTCGTTGTTAACAACTATGTTGATGACTCTTACGTGAAAGAGTCCTACATCAATGATACTTGTGTCCATGAATCCTCATCGATTGCACTGATGTTGACAACATGTAATTCGATTAAGGTACATAAAAACAAGCCTATTTTAATCTAATGTTTCTACCACCTTGTGCTTAGTTCTTAACTCCACTAATGTAATTAATTATTTTAGATTCATTTTTCTAAGCTCTCAACCCTTTTCATCTTAGGTTTAATCAAGGTTTGGGTATCTAAAGCTTGGCTATTTTCATCGAGTGAAATGGCACATTATAACAACAAAATAACACCTAATTGATTGCTCAAAAACTTGAGTTTGTTGTCTCACGTAATTTTCCACTCTAGTGACTTGCACAACAATTTCACGAGAGCTTCATTCACCCAATCATGCACTCAAATCTTACAACAATCTCATGAGAGCTTCATTCACTTAATTATGCATCAAATCTTACAAATTTCCTCTTTTCTTCTTAGGATAAAATGCCTACAAGTTTATTCCTTGAGTACAAATGGAGTTTACTTTGTTGAGGTTGACAAGCGTCAAAAGAAGAATCAATGGAACCAAATCTCACCCAAATTTTGAAATAGCCTCCTCACAAGTGCACTAGAGCTCCATTCACCTAATTATGCATCAAATCTTACAGATTTCCACTTTTCTTCTAAGGATAAAATGCTTACCAGTTTATTCCTTGAGTACAAATGGAGTTTACTTTGTTGAGGTTGACAAGGGTCAAAACAAGAATCAATGGAACCAAATCTCACCCAAATTTTGAAATAGCCTCCTTACAAGTGCACTAGAGAGATAGGTTTAGTGTGCTTGAGAGAGTGCAAAACGCTGAAAACATAAATACACAAGTGCACCTAAGAGAAAGATGCCATAATTACAAGCACATACTGATACATATGAATGGGCCATGGTTATTGAAATCCCTTTATTCCAATCCTAGGTATCTTGTTATCTAGTGATTTTCTTATTGCAAATCAGATTAACAACTCAAAAAAAAAAACATTGTTGAAATATTCAACTCAAATAAAGATAGTGGAAACAAAACTGGAAACCAAATCATGCACACATAAACACCAATATTCTTGTGTAGATACTCCTGAAAAAACTCTGGAGGTAAAACTAGTGTTGAGAATGATTTTATTATGTTAAAATCAAGGCTCCCACAACATGGATAATGGCCCACTGAGAGAAATACAACTGCAGACAAATCTGATAAAGTATGATCTGTTGTATGACCTAAACCTGCACGTTTTTCGAGGTGTATGCACCTTTAATTCTGAACACCCGCGTATACACACCTATCTTGTAAGGTAGCTAGAAAGGTAGTGGGGAGGCTCAGAGGGCCCATAGTGATAATAGTGGAGGCCATTCAATATAAGGTGGACTAGGTCCGCTATATTATTAAATAAGACTCACTATGGTAGTTAGATATAATAAATGTAAGATGACTTCTTAAAAGGTTCTACTTCTAGAAGATTCCTCCTCTAGAATGTTCTTAGGTGATGGTAGCACTATATAAAGGGGTTCAAGCAATGTAATGAGATATGAAAAGAGTATTGTATTGTGAGTTGTAGCTCAATAGGAGGATGCCCCCTCGAAGAGGCAAGTGAACATGAGAGGATCCTTTCCATAATATGATCCATTGTATGGTGTTGCCCTACCTCAAGGGTTTGGTAATAATAAAGTGTGGTTTCTTCTATATTGTTTTGTGAATCTATTGTGTATTCAATATATGTGGTGATTATATTTGTAGATCTATTCAGGTTTTTAACAAGTGGTATCAGAACACTTTCCTTGACAGACATTGTGGGCAAATATTTTTATTTTTGCAGAAACTGGTTGTAGATTTGAGTTCCTCTCATAAAAACACTCAAGTTGAAAAAAAAAATTGTCTGAAACGGAGTCTGGGAAGTCAAGATATTGAAGTTTTAAAATCTACAAATTTTCAGGGTTTTTTTTGTGGATGGCGGCGCGATTTTATTTTATTTCTGTAGCAGTTGGAGGTCGAATTTGCCCAAATAAATTACAGATTTGAGTTCCTCTCACAATTTCACCATATTAAAAAAAAAAATCAGCGAAAATGAAGTCCGGGAAGTGAAGTTATGAACATTTTAAATTTAACAGTTTTTTAGGGTTTTTCCAGAAAAAGTCGTGATTTTCTGCCATAAGTTATTGTTCTATTTTTGGGTTTTTCCGCGACGGTTGCTGGACCAAAGAGTTCATAGGGCGTTCAGATGACTATTTCCTTTCAAACTCTCAAAGAAATTCTTGAAGCATTCAAATCCGAATTGTATGACACATTGGATGTTAGATTGCATGATCTTATAGATGGTCTCAATGATAGTTTTCGTAGTATTCAAGATTCATTGGATAACATGCATGAGATATTTCTTATGGCAGACATTAGAGATTAATATAATTAAGAAATATATGTTTGGTATGATTTTGAGGCCGATTGTGATGATTGGTATAAGGATAGTTGTCATTTCTGGTATGACAACCATTTTCATATTTTATATGATCACTACTCCACCTTCTGTAGAGAACATCAATGTCTCACATTAGGAGCTAATTACCAACGTCCAGCCCGCATATTCTACAATGGTATTGTTATGTCCAGATTCATCTTTGATCATCTCCCACTATGTGGTTGGATATTCTTATTTGGATCCACATGATAGGTGTTAGTATTGAGAGCATCATTTTCAGTTGGTTATTGTGTGTCGATATCTTCCATGTGGGGTTCACATGAGCAATTGGACATGGGACCCTGGTTTACAATGGCGGTTGGACTACTTCAACATGGTGGCTACCATTTCTCAATGGGACCCTGGTTCTCTAGTCTACTTCAACACTATGGTTCACACTTATCCATGGGACCCTGGTATTAGGTTGTAAATCAAGCGTTGATGACAACGCTTTCATAAGGAGGATGGAATGTAAGGTAGTTAGAGAAGTAGTGGGGGGGCTCAGAGGACCCATAGTGATAATAGTGGAGGTCATTCAATGTAAGGTGGACTAGGTCCGCTATATTATTAAATAAGGCTCACTATGATAGTTAGATATATTAAATATAAGATGACTTCTTAGAAGGTTCTACTTCTAGAAGATTCTTCCTTTATAATGTTCTTAGGTGATGGTAACACTATATAAAGGGGTTCAAACAACGTAATGGGATATGAAGAGAGTATTGTATTGTGAGTTGTAGCTCAATAGGAGGATGCCCCCTCGAAGAGGCAAGTGAATAGGAGATGATCCATTCCATAATAGAATCCATTGTATGGTGTTACGCTACCTCAAGGGTTTGGTAATAATAAAGTGTGATTTCTTCTATATTGATTTGTATATCTATTGTGTATTCAGTATTTGTGGTGATTATATTTGTAGATCTATTCAGGTTTTTAACATATCTCCATTGTGACCCATCTACACGCACAAAAAGACTGTATGACACTCTGTACAACTCGACACTTTCCCATAGCTTTGCTCTATTGAAACCCACTTGCGGTTGCCTTTATTTTCTCTTCTCCTTGACTTGATCTCTATATGGAAGTTGCTCTCTACTTGTCCAAGATCTCCTTGAATCACAGTCCTTCGTGATCCAACCCTCTCTATGTCGACTCTCTCAACACACGTATCAAGTTATGTCAAGTGTCTTTTTCTTTCACCCTAGCCTTGTTTTTATAATCTTGAGTTATAACCGTGTTAAGTTTTAATGTTTTTCAAAGATAATAGCACAAAATAGGATCACTGAGAGAAACACAATCACAAAGTACACAACATTTTATCCTCAGAAACACTCACGGGGGAGAAAACCCAGCAAAAAATTCCTTAATATAGATTGCCAATTCAATGTCAAAAGAAAGACTAAAACACTAAAGATAATTCCACACTAAGCATGTCCCTCTCTCTTCTCCTAATTGCATCTTCCTTCAAAACTTGCACACTAGATGAGTGACTTGAGTGAGTGAGAGAATGAGGTGTTATCCTCTCTTATTTATACTAGCTGGGAAGCGCTAGGGTTGTCTCTTCACCAAGTTGTGCTAGCTTTTTTACTTAGTGGCTAAAATCACTTTAATTAGATCTAGGGGTCGACTTTACAATCACCATCATATAACTAGGGTTTGACCGATCCACAAAAGAGGATTTGGTCATATAAAAGACCCGACAAGATCAATCCACAAAGGGGATTTGATTTATATAAAAATAACTCAATAATAATTAGAATACTTTTTGTAGTTACAATATTTCAACACTCCCCCTTAACAAGAAGGGTATTATATTGACACAACCCAATACAACATCATCAGGAGAGAGAGAGAGAGAGGGAAACAACACAATAACATCTGGATCATTGAATGACACATCTATAAATCATTGAAAGTTTTTCTCATCATCAATAACATCATATTTCACAGCGTGGAGCTAGAGTAGCATCATCAACATCAATTAATATAACACTAATATAACATCATCAATCAACACAAGGCTGATACATCATCCACATCACCAACACGAAGTTGGAACAACAACATCATCAACATGAGGATGAGATAACAACATCATCAACAACATTAGCACGAGGCTGAGATAACATCATCAACACGAGGCTGAGATAACAACATTATCAACATCATCAGCATGAGGCTAAGATAAAAAAATCATCAACATCATCAACACAAGGTTGAGATAACATCATCATCATCATCATCATCATATAGCAACATAATGAGGCAGGCACAAAAACATTTTGTGGTACTCTGACAGACCGTCCTTACTGGACCTTTGAGATCTGCCTAGGAATCATAAGATTCCCTAGGATGTAAAATCCTAATGGAGCTACCATGTGGTACTCTGATAGATCGTCCTTATCGGACCTTCGAGATCTGCCCAGGAATCAAAAGATTCCATAGGATATAAAATCCTAACGGAGCTACCACTATTGACCACAACTGACATATACATGCACATGTACTCTAACAGACCGTCCTTACCGGACCTTCGAGATCTGTCCAGGGATGATCAGTCCCTTAGGATATAAAATCCTAACTGAGCTACCCGTTGTTGGTTAGGATACCATAGTATCATCAACATCACTCCCCCTTTCAAGGGAGCTCATTTCGGACAACACCAAGCTTGTCTCGAAAGTGCTCAAACTTCACATGAGATAGAGGCTTGGTCAACACATCTGCAATCTTCTCATCTATGCCAACATATTGGAGCTTTATAGCTCCCCTCTGCACCATATCACAAATGTAGTGATATCGGATTTCTATGTGCTTTGACTTGTCATGGAACACAAGGTTCTTCGTCATCTTTATGCAACTCTAGTTATCACATAGAATCACAGTGGATGCCATCTCCAGATCGAATATACTTGTTAACAAATTTCGAAGCCATATGGCCTCACAATTGGTGGAAGCTGCAATGTATTCTGCTTTTGCCGTGCTGAGAGAAATACTCGATTGCTTCCTTCTCTGCCATGAAGTCATGGCTGACCCCAAATTGAAACAACACCCTGAAGTGTTCTTTCTATTAGAAACACTTCGAGCCCATTCTGAATCTGTATAACCATATAGTCTGAAGTCATGATCTCCAGTATAACTAAGACCATATTCCAACGTACCCTTAAGGTATCTCATCACATGTTTTGCAGCTACAAGGTGAACATGTCTGGGCTCTACCAGATACTAATTCAAGGTGTTCACAACAAAACATTTATCTGGCCTGGTATTCGTCAGATACATCAACGAACAATTAATATATCTATACAGAATAGCATTAACCAATTCTAACAAAGTATCTACTAGGAGTTTCAACTTTGTTTCCATGGGTGTGTTCATGGATTTACATTCCAACATGTCAAACTTCTTCAGTATTTCAACTGCATACTTCCCTTGGTTAAGGAAGATCTTCTCTGGGCTCTTCCAAACTTCAAGACCTAAGAAATAATGCATCAGGCCTAGGTATTTTATCTCAAATTATGCAACAAGCTTCTTCGTACATTCTGTGATGAGCTTATCTTCCTCAGTTAATAATAAGTCATCTACATACAACAAAAATATAACCGGCTCATCATTCATAACCTTGAAGTAAAGGTTGTTAAATTTGGCAGCATTGGCAGTCATTCTCCAATGAGAGGCCATATGGGCCATCCTGAGGCTAGCCAGGGAGATTTGAAGAATCAACCAGTCTTGTGAGGTATTGACAAAAGCCAGAGGGAACGTACAACCTCTGTGAGTCAAACCAAAAGTCAGGACGAACGAGATGCTATGTGAGTGTAATGCAAAAGTAAGGGGGAACGTACAACCTCTGTGAGCATAGATAGTCTAGTGCAAAAGTCAGGGGGAACGTACAACCTCTGTGAGCATAGACAGACTAGTGCAAAAGTCAGAGGGAACATACAACCTCTGTGAGCCTAGTCAAGCCTTGTGAGCCATGAGAAAAAGTCAAGGCACCTAGCAAAAGTTAGGTTGAATATAAAATTTCCATGAACTACAAATAAACGATATTCCTAATATTGCAAATGATATAAATGTATTGATCTAGTGCATTGGCACGTGTAACATTATCCACCATGAAGAGAATTTCGAATTGCCTTGTAAAGAGTCGAGTTGTAACTGAAGTCTCAAGTCTAGTTCTATTTTTGAACTAAAGTGTAATGCTGAGTTGCAACTAAAGTATCAAGTCTATTTCTATTTTTGAACTAAAGTGTAATGCCGAGTTGTAACTGAAGTCTCAAGTCTAGTTCTATTTTTTGAACTAAAGTATATCAGTCTCAAGTCTAGTTCTATTTTCGAACTAAAGTGTAATGCTGAGTTGTAATTGAAGTCAAAGACAATATAATGCCTACAATGACATTATAATGCCAAGAAAAGGCTAAGAAAATAATCTTTGACTTCAATTAGATCTAACGGCCCCCCAGCGGGGGTTCAAGGGCGAAGCCCCTGAAGCAAAAATTGCCTTATAAAAGTGTATTGTAATTTCATTGTAAATCTGGACCGTTCATTATAAGGTCGCAGATCTAACGGTAGAGATTATGTTAGGGTTTTTTCCCTAGAAGACAACCCTCTTTTATGAGGGAAATGTATTGCGGCTATGTACGAGGGTGAATATTGTATTCT
>CBVK0102064702.1:0-18881 GCA_900067695.1 Picea abies
TTCTTTTATTAATCTCAAGATGAATCAACTTACAATAATAATAGAGATCGGCCACCGCTCCTTGATCCTAATCCTGGGCTCCTCCTCTTCTTTGTCCTCCAATTGCTTTGCTTGAATTCTCCTTAGGCTTGAGGAAATGCTAAAGGGTTGGGACAAACGGATTTGGAAATTGGGCAGAGTTTCTTTTCTATAATTTTCCTCCTCAAAATAATACCCCTACCCCTTCTTTTATAGGCTAGAAGGAGCTAGGGTTTTGGATGAACTCTTGGCCATGCATGGCTGGGAGTTTCAGTTAACTGACCCATAGCTTTTTGTCCCATCGACAACTTTCCTGTTTTTGTGCTTTGTTAGGTAAACGCAGGTTGTAGTAGGCCAACCAGTGTTCCAATGCATGCAGTAGTAGGCCTGACAGCGTTCCAATGCGTGCAGTATAGGGTTAGGGCGCGTGCCACTTGTTTTAAGAGGATTTTTAAGAGTTTATTCAGCATGACTTTGGCAAGGAAGGGATATGAGTTGGCCTGATGCTAGGTAAGCATGTGTGGTGTAATTTAGGGTTATAACACCATGGCTATAATAGCCTCTTGGAAAGCAACCTGAGCCGCCCTAGCTTCTTTTTCTTTGAGAGAGAGGTTTTCCAGTACTCGATCAATGATTTGGCAGTTGTTTTGAATCGTTTCCACCTTATCAAGTAGACCTTGTTGAGCTTCCGACACTCTTTTTCTGATTTCTATAGCTTGGGATTGGAATATCTCGATATCGATTACCTGACTTTCAACTAAGTCTAATTTGGCCTATAACTGCCCTATCAATTCTCCTTGCTGGCCTATCTGTATTTGACTGGTCTAAGCCATCAACTGTGTGTGTTCGAGAACGGCTTTAAGCCACTCGATTTCCCTTTGATCATCTACTCTAGCTTGCTCTATACCTATATTCACCTGATCTTTGGCAGCTGCCTCTGCTGTAGCTAGTTTAGTCTCTAATGCTTTGATCAAATGATTATTTTGTTTCATCTGATCCTTTAGGGTCCCGACTGAATATTGGTTGGCTATAGAAAAATCCCCCAATGTCCTTGCTATTTGAGTTGCAAATTCCTCTTTTTTCATAGCTCTCCCATCACAAAATTTTAAATTTCTTGGATATCGTGCTTGCCTCTTGATAAAGTTCTTGTTTCACGACAACCTTTCTCTTCTTATCGAAGAAGAATTCAATTGGAGGTAGCTCTTCCATAGTTATGGGTGTTAATTCTTCGTTGAAAATCCAACCTGCATCTGGAATCCCTTTTGTGGACTGTAAGGGGGTAACATAAATGATGGGATTGTTGATTTGCTTAGATGATTTCCCCAGAGTAACAACCGAGGTCAGTTCGCTTGGAAGGTTGGGAGTCTTCGCTTCGTATTTTGGGCCCCTAGTTTGCTCTTTCTTTTCTTAGTGTTCTTCTTGGTCGGGTGCTGAATCTTTGGAGCCCTCGACTTCCATTTGCTGCACCTCTGGGGTCGTTGGGTTCACACCCTATAAAACTGGGGGAAGGTAGCTCTACCGGTGTTCTTGGAATTAGAAAACATCAGCCCTCTCTTCAGGTGACAAGGCTTGTATCTGACCCGAAACTTTGGCATAAGATCTCGTGCCTCAGAAAATATCATCATGAGGCGAATTCTCGTGTTCAAATCTTTTAAGGCCACAACTAGCCATGTGATTACTCATGACCCTATGTGGGTCATGTTTCTTGAATTCGATGTGGACCAATTTAATATCCTCCAAGGCTACTGCCTCGGCCTTTGCATGCCCAAAATATAATAAAGAATAGGTGTTTAAATGAATGGGGAAAGGTGGCCATACCTTCTTCGAAAATCCTTTAAGCTCTTTGCTTATGGCACCAATCACAGTTTGCCTAGTGATTTCACGACAAACCAGCCTATCGGGTATAAATAATGGTAGAGCATGTGGAGGAACAGAGGCACCGAAAGCCCTGATGTATGAAAATTATGCCTCCACGTACCATTTGGCCACGCTGCTCAAATTTTCTGTGATGCTATCTGAGATCCTGGGTGGTGGATTACCGAAGATGGCGACATGCATCGATACCATTACCCAATTGAAAATTTCGTATATGAAATATGAGGCCTTATCCTCCCAAAGCTTTGAATGGTAGACATGGATAGGGTCAGCATTGGATGGAGTCCAACTCCAACACATTAAGGGAAAAGGCATCATGAAACACACGGCGTCCATGATGTATGTGGACATAAAAAATGAAGTGGCCTTCCCACTTTCCCTCTATGTCTGATATTTTGTAATTCGACTGGTTAGACTATCTGACAATAGTTTGTCCCAGTCGAAGGAACAACCTTCAGTGACTGTATGCATCAGAGGCACCCACAGGAGGAAAAAATGTGTGGTGTCTTCCCTCCCATACAATCTACAAGTCAACATTGCTATGTATTTGAACTGCAATTCCAAGGAAGATATGGAATAAACTCCATTACTATCTTCCCTGAACTTCGCGAGGTGTGAGACCCAATCCTTGATCAAATCAGATAAGCTTTTGTCGTATTGCTCACATTACTTCTGTTTAAATTCCTCCATAAAGTCGACATTGTATGTGAAGTTCGGCGTGGATAACAATTGGTACATCTCCTGTAATTGTTCTGGTCTAAAGGTCCCAATAGTGACCTTCTGCTCACTGATGATGGTTCTGGTCGAGATATCTACATGATCTAGCACCCATCTGATCATATCATAGTAAGGAATAAGACGTGGTTTGGTCGCTACTTTATGCATCTCTGCTTGGACGACGATCTTGTATTTGGTGGCCAATTCGTCCTTCTCATTATCACTGGAATCATCTGAATAGTTCACCAATTCAAACTGCAGAACCTCGGAGATGTATGACCAGGTTCTGACAGAATCAACACTTCGTGGTGAAGTATCAGAAACATTATCTGAGCCTTGCCCTGAACTCTCAGTACTTGCCTTGGATTCTTTTCATGGGGCCATGACAGAGGATTCTGATTTATCTCTCTTGTGGTAAAAATATGTATACATACATAAATCAGTTTGCTAAGAAAAGCTTCTTTGCGCAAAATAGAAATGAGCTTTTTGACACTGAAAGAAAGAGACCTATATCTTCGACCATTTAAAACGTTGATGTCCTTATGAACAGAATGGTCAAATAATTTCTAGAGACATATTTAGTAATAAAAACCATATCCTTGCTTGTCGCTTTGCCTCATTTCCAATTAATGCCATAAATTTCGACGGTTTGTGACACAAGTTGGCGCAAGGAACATTTAAATTTAACTCATAGAATGTGCATATTATTATTTGTATTAAACACTGATTAAGCTGGCTTAGCTTCTTTAATTAGGATTTCTTAAACTTTAATCAACCTTTTGGCATTTGCTGTATCGAGAGTTTTCATTCTAACATTTCAAGCCCCTAAAACCCGAGATCGTGATGACACGATCTAGTTAAGAGAAAACATAATATGGATTAAGTGTTTAATTAATATCGCGACTTTGCGACTCGGGATTTTGAAGGTATAGCTTCTGGGAGGAGCGTATGTCGAGTCACGAAATCACGACCAAGTTTAACTATGGTTAAAAACATATTCATCCCTGACACTAACTTGGGTAACTTATGTGAATGTCTCATTATTTCGCCTATCGGAGTCATGATGATAAGGTTTTTGGAGAGAGTGAACGCTGAGCTGTGGAACCCCGATAGAACTTGACTAGAGTTTAAGGAACCTTACTCTCGGGGTTAACCTCCGATAAGCCTATTAAAATCTTTTCGCAACTTCGCACATCAGGGCTTCTAAACATTGCGACTCATAACTCCTGAAACGTGATATCCTGAGGTATAGAAAAGTGAAAAAGTTCACTCAATGGTTAAAAGGTAATGGGTTATGAGTATAACGGCCATTGCCACTTTGTATATTAGGAATACTGAGATTTTTAGTGGGTAAGGTCATGAAGTAAAAGACAACTTAAAGTCCAACCTTTGAATTAAAAAATATATTTAAACTAGTTGAAAAAGGCGGCTCCAACACCATCCACATTCAGATGGATAGACAGAGGGGGTCAGTTGATCAGTTGAAGACATGTTGAGAATGCATGTGATGGATAAGCCATCAAAGTGGTAAGATTACTTGTACTTGGTTGATTTTTCCTATAATAATGGGTATTGAACTTCATTGAAGATGAGCCCATTTGAAGCCTTGTATGGTAGGAAATGCAGTACTCTAGTAAGCTGGGACAACCCAACATATAGAGTGGTACTTGGGCCATAGTTGCTCAAGGATATGGAAGAACAGATGGTTAAGATTAAGTAGAATTTAAAGTCAGCTCAAGATAGAAAAAAGTTTTATGCAGATAAGAATAAGATAGCAAGAGAATTTAAAAGAGGGGAGCATGTGCTTTTGAAAGTGAAGCCCAAGAAGAGCTCTTTGAAGTTGGGTAGTAGTACAAAGCTAGCAACAATATTCTGTGGTCCATTTGAGATATTGGATAGAATAGGGCTAGTTGCATACATGCTTGCATTGCCTATTTCCATGAATGGGCATAATGTATTTCATGTCTCTTTTCTAAAAAAATATGTACATGATCCTAACCATGTTATTGATAGGCATCCAATTCAGGTAGAGACAGAGGGAGAATTCGAAGTCCAACCAGTGAAAATATTGGATATAAAAGTAAAAATGCTTCGGAATTGAGTTAGAGAGATGATAAAAGTCCAATGGACCTGCTACAGTCCTGCAGAAGCTACCTGGGAGCATGAATATGCCATGCAAGTAGAGTACCCAAAACGTTTTGAATACATTTTGGAATTTTGATTCTTGTTTGTATATGCACTGAGGACAATGCTAAAATAAGTGGGAGGGGATGTAACACCCCAGGTTTTGAGCCCACATATTAAATAATGTGTTTTTACATTTATTAGAGGCCAGAGTGCCCAAACAATTATTAAAAGGTGATATTTCCCAATAAATGTAATGCTTTGATCATTATTAATAATAAATACATCGCTGGTTGCTAGACGAACGAGGACTAGAGTTATAGGGGGCTATGATTTCACTAGAGAGGGGGCTTGAGGGGCTAAGCATTTTATTTAATATTTTATTCTCCATTTTTCTTAGTGGAGAATAACAATTACATAAGCTTCTTGGGAGAAGTCCAAGAGGTTCTTGATCCCCACGAATTACATAAACCCGTCCCTGGCCTATTGGGGGGGTTCATTCTCTCTCACTCCCATTTCTCGTCCTCATTATGTTGCTGGTCGCTAGGATATTCCCTCACACATTCATTCACCCGATTGTTCACTGTTTCTCACCTCTAGTGGATACTTCACTCCATTTATTTCTATCACCCACTTGGGAAAGGAAGACGAACTGTTGAAGAGAAACCATGGCATTGTTGGCTATAGATATCGCTAGTGTATTTCAACCATGATTTGAGGCCTTCATGTCTGATATGCTTGTCCAGTGTCCATCTTTTCTCACAACTACGAGTCTTGAGAATCCCAACATGGGGATTCTAGACCAACTACAATAGATTCCTGGAAGGAGAAGGAATTTTTGAGGGACTATGTGGAAGAGAAGGATGGGGGTCCATTCTCTTGGGTTGTGTAGGTTGGGTAGAAGAGAGATGGGTACTTGGATTGTTGTGGGTAATGGGAATCCTGTGCATTATTGAGTGCTAACTGGTTTGGGACATCAAGAAACACTCTGGAACTGTTCTTGTGGATTCATATCCCTGGATAGAGGGTGACGTTGTTGAGACTTGGAACAATAGTGTCTACAGTTGGGTGGAATATCCTTGATCTACATCAAGTCATTGGTTCTCTTCTATAAAAGATAAGTTCTCTCTATTATGGTATTATTTACATATGTATGAATTATTTCCACTGTGTATTTACTTATCATTGAATTCGATATGTTTAGAGTATGCATGATTGCTGGTTATTGTTGCGCATGTTGTTTAGTTCATTTCTTTTATGCATCTTTATTAATTTGAAAGGTTTCTGTAAGAGAAATAAGTCTGAGAGAAGGCTTCAAGTAGCGTAGCCTGACCTGTGGGTGCTTGGGTATGTTACAGGGAACAACCATCTTTAGCAAATACATTTTTATAAAATGTTCATGATCACTTCCAGCCACATATGTACACCAATGATGTATATTTTTGGCAACATGAAGGGAATATTTTCACTAATTGTTTTCAACCATCTAGTGTTTATTTATTGCAGCTATCTCATGGAAATTTCCTGCCATATTCTACGGGGTATGATACATATTCTTTTGAGCACTTGTAATTGTTTTATGAATGTAAAAATTTGAAAAATTTCTAGCCACCCTTATGATTATATTTTGGTGAATATTAATGTGTCAAATTGAAATTAGAGAAATATTATGGGGCTATGATTCATAAAGGGAAACATGTATTTTCATAGAAAATATTTGTAGCCATCATTTTCATCATCTTGTCCTCAATATGTCATTGGAGATTTGGATAGAAATTATGTTTTGAGTGATACAATATCTAAGGGGAAAAGTATTTTTAGCTTATGGTTTGTTATGATAATTTCTAGCCACATATAGAAGGAAAATGTGACCTTATTGGTAGGAAGATTTGTTTTTCAAGATTTGAATTTACGCTGCATTTTGCATTCACATATTTTCTCAGAAACTATGAGATATTATTTAGATTTCATATGATTCCATTCCAAGCATTTGGGAGTGACATCATACATGAAATACAAGGTGGCCATCTCTTCAAGTATGTGGATCAACCTTATGAGATGCATTGGTTGCGTCATGAAGGCCTTTCTTAGAGCAATAAGGAGCCACCGCTGATATATTGCAATCCCATTCAAAGATGGATAGAGAAATCTTGTGGATTCACATGGGAATATTGGCATGATTTTGTTTCTCTTGTCCACCCTCATAAGTTGGATTCCATGTTTGGTCATGATGTTTTTTGTACTATCTCATCATTATTCAATACTTAACATATTCTTTGTTTGGTTCATAACTAAACACAAGAGTGGGATTTTTGACTTCGATGAGATGCTAGGGTGGCTTCATTGGTTGTATGATTTTACCTATAATTTTATTTCCTTTTGTTAACTATTTCATTAGGTAGGATAGATGTAGGACATGTTGTGTGTTTTCTTTATGCATTGTTGGTGCACAATTGGAGACTGGGGTTCTCAGAGGTTACCAAAACAAATATTGATGTAGTCTAGTAGCGCTAGCATATTCAACCTTCTGTAAGGGAAGGAGATCTCACCTGAAGTGAATTCGAGACTTGTGTGTGATAAAGTGAGTCAGTGAGGATGTCTCACTAGATCTAACTCAACATAATACAATTTCATACTTGAATGAGAAAATATTATATCATTAGAAGATTAACCCTGTGTGTGCATTCAATAATCCAAGTTGCTTAGTATAAATATATGTGTATACATCACAAGAGCTTGTAGATAATATCAAAACTACCAATTACATAGAGAAGGAAATATTGTGCATCACAAAGATCAAATATTCATACCCATAATGAAATTTTTTCGTTCCTGAATAATCCATCATGGTATTATAATATCACAACCGGACATACATAGAGGGTCTCTTCCATATGATGGCTTATATAGAAGAATCAACAATCATATATCCATTATGGACTTTTAGACTTATGCGTAAGAACAACTGATTCCCCATAATTCATTACAATAGCTTGTCACAGCAAAATCAATGACAGTCATGGAAATGGATTTATGACAAAAGAAGAATGACAAAGAATCTAGTAACAACAACCTACAATTATCGATAATAGCACAATATATCAGAATTAACATATTGACTCAACAACTAGGAAACCCATAAACTCGATAATTAAGTAACCCTTTCCCATTACATATTCCCATATTTATGAATTTTCCTTGGGTGCTTCTTGGTTTCTTAATTCCACTATTATGTTTTCTTGATTTCGCTTCCGCTTTGCATTTGCTCGATGTTTCTATATATTTTCACTTTATGATCCATCTGACGCATGAATTGTTTCTACTGATGGTGCGCTTGTAGTTAGATTTCGACTCATCATAGCTACCTTCCATCTTTTGTAGCCTTCCATTGCCTTGCTATGCTTTTCTGCAAAACTGTGATAGTTCCGCAAAACTAAACGTCCTCCAAAATAAAGGGCCCAATAGGCCCCCACCATAATCTTTGACTCATCTTGAGTCAACCTTCTGCTATTTTTCTGTGGTATCCTTCAAACGAAGGGCCCAACTATGGTACAATGGAAAGGGCCTGCTCGTATAAATGGTCATAGTGGTCCACACGATCCTACCATTTCCTATATAAGATCGTGAATCCTGCTACAAAATCTTGAACAATAGTCACACTAGAATCCTCTGGCTTAGTAGCCAACAAATTCATCCATTCAATGTAAAAAATGATATCAATTTGTTTCACCTAGACGTACTCAACCTACACAATAGGCTAGAAAATATGGATCTCTTTCTTGGCGGTGCAAGTAGATTCATCTAGGGCATCAATTTGTTCATTGTCAATCTGGATTGCTACAAACTTGGCCACTTACTTGACTGGATCGTTGATTGCTTGGGATTCAACATTCATTATGTTCAGTCGAGTGTACAATTCCTCAATAAGTTTGCTACAACGTTCTATCAATCCAACTGAGTCATTGACCATGTCAAAGAGATGAAAACATTCCTTGGCCCAGGCATGAAGAGAGGACAATAACAATATTTCCCTTCTCAACTGCATGTGTAATATTTTGGAGGAGCTCTTCAGGTTTCTCCTTTTCCTTCAATTTGAATGTAGTTAAATCCTATTGCAAGGAATCTGTCTTTGCACCTAATTGTGACCATGCGATAAAAATGAACTCAATCCTCTGTGGTGGTGCAAATGAATTGATATATTTGGCAATCTCAGGAATGATCTGTAGGAAAGAAGGAAAAACTTGCGCAAGATATTCTACTATGACCGCAACTATGTATTTGTCCTAAATACACAAGCCATTCTCAAATTGAATGGTAGAGGTAGTTGCACTAATGAACTCTCTCAACTGTTGTTCTTGTTGTTGGAGCTCCTCATTGGATTGCTCAAAGAAAACAATTCGTTGTTTCAATTGGTCATTAGAGGCACATACCACGTGTAATATATGTGGCATATCCCATGAGGAAATATCCCCAGTGAGAATAGAGAGATCCAAGGGTAGTCTTGAAGTAAGCAGTTGGCCACTTGTAATGGAACATTTAGGTAAACCGACGCTACCAACACTGCCAGGATTAGATGAAATAGTGCAAAGGATGTGAACGAGTTGATCCTGAATCCAAAGAGGAAGTTTTGTCACCACATTAGTGCACTCAAGGCACAATTATAAAATTTCATGGAACTGTTGCGGCTCCTGCAAGATTGGTGCAATTTTTTCCTTGATCAAATTCATGCTATAAGAAAATTAAGCATAATATTTTTCATCTTCGGGGTCTTGGGGTGATAGATCTTGGTCCATTGGAACATGTTCTTTTGGCTCAATATGGGTGACCATTTGGGGTTATGTGTGCATGGGGATTTGAACCTACAGGGCCTAAAGAGAAATGGAGGGTAATGGAACATTAGGACAAAAAGTGACAGGAAGGGGGTTGTTAGTTTGTGGAAAAACCATGTCAAGCTAGGTAATATTAGGGGGAATTTGAACTTGTGAGACTTTTGGAAAATGGGAAATTGGGGGATGAAACTCCCTGTTGTAGTGGAAAAGGGGTCGGTTTTAATGTCCCCAACCACCCCAGGCTAGGCCACATCACACAAAATCAACTTATATAGCTCCGATTCAACCAAATTGTAATATCCCCAACATACTACTGAGCAAAGTTACTCTAAAATTTCACTGCGTAGATTCTACTCTAACACAAGTCCATGTAGTTTAAGTAGAAGTAGCACGCTCAATCTAAGCTTGAGTCATGCCACACAACTTATAATAGTGGAAGAAACTTAAATAACTATGCACACTAGCATACTGATCACACAGTACAACCATGCACACAATATCCGTAGCGTCATATGCCAATTATGATTTCCTTCTGTGTCGAATCTAATTTCATGCATCTGCACATGAATTTACAGACTCTTGGTGTACACATGCTACTTTCCTGTGCACCCATCCACCCAATCCTCTTCTTGAATACTTGAAACCAAAATCATAAGATTAAATTAACAGGAAATGATATCATCGACTGACATATTCATGCACAACTACAATACAAGATATAAGTACAATACTTATAGTTGCAAGAATCATTAAATATAATACCAAGAATCACTTATATGTGTCTACATACAAGAATTAACTCATATCAAGCATAAAAAAAATGCACACAGTAAGCAAGATAAACACATAAATAACACTTATCTTTTATGAAAGTCACCAACTATGCGCATAACTCATACATTCCTCCCATCCATAGACTATGTTGCTCATAAGAATTTAGCAACAGATCACCTCCGAGCTGGGACTTAAATCCACTAGGGAAAAAAGGGTTCCCAACAACAAGATAAGGTCTGATTCTCAACAAAATTGCTCAGTCCTAGGTGCCTGTTGCTACAAATAGCCCACATTCCCTCATTCCCCATGCACCTATCACACCCAAGGAAGTGTTCCCATTCTATTCTTAATAGTCCTTTGGTTGCCCCACTTCCCTTCCCACGGTTACAAACAATAGGTCAGAAAGGAAGTCTATGATTCCTGCAACTAATGCTCAGTTCACCAGGAAACAATTCTCAACATTGATTTCAAATGGGGAGTATGCTCACGGGTTTGACAACTACTTCTCAACAAACAATCTCTCACCCAAAGAGACTTCTCACAGTCTGTCAACCCATATCCCCTAAAGTAACTCTAATTATATCCTCTCATATCCTTACAAGATTCTTTGTGAAGATAAGGTAATAATTGGATTTTCCATACAATCTGACCCCCTTCTACTCATGAGATCTTAAAAACAAGAATCATTTCCAATCCTTCTCTGAATAATCATAACAATAAAATAAAATGTTAAAAACACTAATTCCAACTATATATATTGCATGCCTTCAACTTGACACTTGTCACCTTCAGAAGTATCTTTAAGCCACTTGGTGACCCGTTACTTACTCTCAGGAACTTAGGACAAAAACATATCCACGTTACACTTTTCAAAAATATTATTAAAATATTCCCCCTTTTTCCCTTTTTTGGTGGAGTTAGCCCCCCATCTCTTTTCTTCTGAGTCTATCTATGCATATGGATGCAATATTATATTAATAACCATGACTATATTTACATGGATAGGAGCACCAACCTATATGTGTCCTGGATCACTAGCTTCATAATAACAGAGGCCCTTCAACCTAAACACATATACAATCATACACACACACACACACACACACACACACACATATATCAGCTATGCGCACTTCCAGTTCATTACCACACACTTACCTGAGTGCATGCAACATGGTGAAATATGTGCACCTACCCAAGTGCGTGAAACACTATGACATTTGTGGCCCATGTCTTGATAACAACTCTCCATGCATTTACTGAGGTGCGCACAACACCAAAACTAGTTGTCAACGACTCACCAGCCTATATATACATTACATTAAATATTGGTAACATGACTCACTAGCCTATATGTGAAATTACAAAGGGTTCCGGATCAGGGACATTACATTCTCCTCCCCCTTATTTATGCACTGTCCTGAGTGCATCATATACACATGCACATACAAAATTTCAAAAATTTTCAAACAAATGAGGATACTCTACTCGCATAGAATCCTCTCACTACGAAGTTGTTGCCTCAGGGTTGTACCAGGTCCATTGGACCTTACTATCTCCATGACTCAATTCCTAAGCTGATTGATTTTCTGATTCAATATGAAAACCGATTGCACTTGAAATGCACCTTCTGGATCCACCTAAATCACATTCTAATCAATAATACGATTAGCATTAGGTACATACTTATTAAGAAATGACACATGGAAAACATTATGAATACACAAGGATGCAGACAATGCAAGCATATAAGCAGTAGGACCAATCCTCTCTAGGATTTCAAATGACCCACAATAGCACACTACTAACTTAGAACACTTTCCCAACTTCAGGGAACTTTGTTTGGCCTTCACTTTCAAAAACACATGATCACCCACTTTAAACTCTCTATGGTTTTTTCCTTTATCTGCATAGCTTTTCTTTCTGTCTTGGGAATCCTTTAGATTCTCCCTCATCTTTACCATCTTCTCCTCCAATTCCCAGAGTAAATCTGGATCAACTATTGCATGGTCTTCTAGGTTTTCCCAACTCATTGGTGTGTTGTAATTTCTACCATAAACTGCCTCAAATGGGATCATATTTAAATATTCCTCATACCCGTTGCTGTAAGAAAAATCTAAAAAATGAAGGTAGTCTTCCCATTTTTATGGCTTATCCATTACATACATCCTGAGCATATATTCAATCACCCGATTTACCCTCTCGGTTTGACCATATGACTCAGGGTGATATGTTGTGCTAAAGTTTATATTTGTTCCAAATCCTTTGAATATCCCTTTGCTAAATTTTGAGGTGAAATTGGAATTTCTATTAGACATAATTTTCTTAGGAACACCATGAAACCTAGAAACTTCATGCATGGAAATATCAACAATGTTTGCTGCCTTGTGCAATGACTTCACTAGATTGAAATGGGCAGATTTAGTAAGCTTGTCCACCACCACCATAATAGAATCATGTTACTTAGTAGTCCTATGAAACTTGGTAATGAAATTCATCGTTATAAATTCCCACTTCCATTTAGGAATAGGAAAATGTTGCAGCAAACCAGCTGGATGTCTCTGCTCAACCTTGACCTTCTAACATTTGAGACATCGATCAATAAAATCCACAACTTCATTTTTCATACCTAGCTAAAATTATTGCTTCTTGATTGCGACAATGATCTTCTAGTAACCTAGATGTCCCACATAAGGAACCTTATGCATATATGACCATATCAGGCTTTTCAACTCCTGATTATTTGGCACATAGATTCTGCATCTATACATGAGGATCCCATCCTCTCTCAAATCATAACCTTCAAATTTTTGTTGCGACATACTTTGCTGTAAGTTTGTCTTTATTTCCACATAGCATAGATCTGATTTGGAAACTTCTTAAATTTTGTTTCACAAATAAAATTTATAAATGATAATGGTTGTATCATGCATCTCATGCATCCTCCTACTGAGTGTGTTAACCACTTTGTTTTCTTTTCCTCTGATATGATTTATGTCAAAGTCATACTCACTGAGGAATTCTAACCACCTTCTTTGTTTGGCATTTAATCTTGGATGTCCAAACAAATATTTTATAGCACAATGGTATGTTCTCAACTCAAATATTTTACCCATGAGATAATGCTTCCACATCTTCAAGGCATGCCCTATGGCTGCCAATTCTAGATCATGAGTAGCATAGATCCTTGCATGTTATTTCAACTTCCTTGATTCATAACATACCACATGTCCATTCTGACTTAGGAATCCACCGATTCCTTCCTTGCATGCATCTGTGCACACAATGAAGTCTGCATATGGATCATAAATTCTCAAAATTAGTGCACTTGTTAACAAGTTATTCAAGTGATGAAAAATCCTTGCGCAATCCAAATTCTATTCAAATTGTGCACCTTTCTTATGTAGATATGTGATTGGGTGCACAATATTTGAAAATACTTCAATGAAAGTTCTATAGTACCCTTCTAGTCCCATAAAGGGTCTCACTTCTGTGACATTTCTTGGTGTTGGCCATTTCTCAATGGATTTTATCATCACTAGGTCCATAAATGTTCCTTCCTATGAAATGATGTGACTCAAGTAATGGATCTGCCTCTGGTAAAATGAACACTTTCTCAACTTTTCATAAATCTAATTCTCCCTTAATACCTTCAACACCATCCTCAAGTGCTTCTTGTGATCTTCTTTAGACTTTGAGTAAATAACAATGTCATCCAAAAATACAACGTTGAACTTATCCAAGTACTCTATGAAAAATCCATTCATTAAGCACATGAATACCATTGGTGCATTCAACAACCCAAATGGCACCATTGTAAACTCATAATGCGCATACCTCATTCTGAAGGACACCTTGATTATGTATTCTTCCTTAATTATCACCTGGTGATAACCATATCTGAGATCTATCATGGAAAATATCCATGTGCCTATAAACTGATCAAACAGGTCATCTTTCCTTGGAAAAGGGTACTTTTTTTTCACTGTTACCTTATTCAACTTCCTGAAGTCGATACAAAGTCTCAGTGTACCATCCATATTTTTCACAAAAAAAACTGGTGCACCCCAAGGTGACACACTTAGGTGTATATACCCCTTTAGAATCTTTTAAAGTTGCATCTGCAACTCATTTATGGAGGAAATCATGGCATCCGATTTATAGAGAAGTCAATATATATTTTTGGAGGAAATATTAGTATTTATTTAAAGACATCCTCAAACTCTTTCAACATTGCACAGTCTTCAACACTTAACACTTTATCCTTAGGTTCCTATTCCATGCGTGCTGCAAATACTTGACATCCTTTCTTGTAAATTTTCTTCAGTTGCAAGAATGAAACCTCTCTGATAGTTACATCTCTTGGAATTCCTTGAACTGATCTTAAATTTCCTTCCTCATCCAAAAAAGTTAATGCCTTATTGTAGCAATCTAGGACAACATTGCGCTCATCCAACCAATGGATACCAATCGGGAAATCGTATGAGCCCAAAGGTATAATATTCAAATCAAATTTTGTGCACAGTACATTCATCTCCATTGGACATGCCTTAACCATCTCATTAATTTTCCTTTTTTCTCCTATAGCTAACTACACGAACCATGGTTTTCCAAGATTGCTTCTTGGAAAATGGAATCTTTCCACCATCTTGGGATATAGATAACTATGAATAGCTCCCGAATCAATTAAAATAGCAATGTGTTGTTCGTTAATCTTACCATCCACTTCATTCATGTGTGACTTAAACTCATCCTTGTTATCGAGTGTTTCATAAATCCTTGGTACATTTCTACCCATGTACTCAACTGTCAAAATTTTTTTACACTATGCACAATCCTCGCTTTATCAACTCTTTGAGGGAAATAGTTGCACATATGATTTTGTCCACAACCCCAACACTACATATGTTTTTTCCATGACTTTTGTCCCACTGTTTCCATCATTTTGAGCTCTGGAAGAGTTTTTTGGCCTTGTGCAGTGTTTCTAAGAAACAATGGCTTATCCCCCTTCTTTGTCTGTTCCACTTTACTTTTCATCTTGTCTTCCCAAACCTTTTGTAAAGTCGATATGCCCCTTTTATTCTCATAAAGACACTTAGTACACCTTATGGTTTCTTCCAACATCCTAGGTTTATCATACTGTATCTTGTCACTGATAAATGAGGGAAACCAACTCAAGTACCTCTTAATTTTCACTTTTTCATCCTTGATAAAAGGAACATATTTCAGTAGCTCTAAAAATATCCTTTCATACTCATATATTATCATGCTCCCCAGCTTGAGTTTGAAGAACTCCTTCATTTTCCTATCATAGTAGCACTTGGTTAAGTATTTCTTTTGAAAATACCTCTTGAAATCCCTCCAAGTCACTTTCTTCTCATCAATATGCTACACCTGTACATATTGATCCCACCACATTGATGCTTCCCCCTTGAGATGATAAATAGAAATTCTCCCTTGTTCCAGCACAAAATAATTATGCTGTTGAAAGTACTTCCTCATACCCAACAACCAAGTCTTCGTATCTTAATCCTTTTTGTGCTCACCATCAAAGGTAGGAGGCTTGATCTTATCATTTCGCCCCATTGTTTAAGGAAGGAGTCTTCTAGGGCATCATAGGATAATATCGATCCTACGGGTAGGCTTCGAAACCAAGTTCATACTTGTCCTTCGAAAGTTTGAACAAACAACCTCAAATACACGTTTTCATGCTCGAGACCTAGGATATCCACGAATTGATCAAAGAAGTTTATATGTTCAGTTGTGGTCAAGTCTCCTTCCCCTATAAATTTTGGTAAGTTTTTTATATAATTTTCAAGGTCATGAAGAGGGATGGGTAGGACCAAAGGTACATATCTCACAGCCACTTTAGCGAAAAATATGGGAGGCGGGGGATGACCTTGGCCTCCCATTCCTCCTCCTGGAGCCCCTCCACCTCGTAAAACTCCTCCACCTCCGGAAACCCCTCCTCATCCTCCTCCAGCGGCTGCCATCGGTACTACTGGATAGGGAAATGGTGTATTGTATAGAGGGTTCTGGAACACTAAAAGCGAATCTTTAGCTTCTTCATGAGATGAGAAAACCAATGACAGGTGATAAGGGATGCGAGGACTTGGATATTTGGACTTGAAAGAAATGTAATCAGGGGAACCCATGGGCGTAGAATGAGTGTATGAAATACTCTTCGAGACTCGGCGAGGTCGTGAAATCTAATTGAAGAGTCGGCGTGATATCGACCGCTGTTAAATTCACTGTGGGGTTTTTACCTTTGTGAATGATAGAGGTTGTCAGATGGATTTCACTTTTAACCTTAGAACTAGCTAAAATTGGATTGTTGGTTTCAGTAGGGGAACTGTGCAAAGTTGAAGGTTCGAAAGAACTCTTGGTATTGGGTTGTGGGTACTTAAGCTGGTAGACTGTAGTAGTTGGCTTAAGGGAACCTCTAGTTTTCAGTATTTTTTCGGGATCAAAAATAGGCGTGCTTTGTTTTCCCTATGGGTTTTGTCTGGTATTCCTTTGACCAAATGCTAGATTATTTAAATGTGGAGTCTCCAAGTGAAAGATAAAAAAATCCTTTATAGGGTTTTCACTCTTTGTTCACTATCAAAGGGTGAAACTTGCGAGAATGTCATTCTTCCCAGGGAATAGGTTTCGTAACTTCATCCCCGGCAATGATGCCAAAAAGATGTTGTTCTAGAGTTTGTATTTAAGGCTTAACAAAGTACAGTGTCTAGGCATTCGAAAGTGAGTAAAGGATAAAATAGGGAAAATAGTCAACCTTTGGGAAAGGAGGCTAAGGTTGATTTCCAGGTTTTCGCTGTCTTGCTTCCAACTATTCCTAAATGTTTATATCTCATTCAATCGCAGCTCAAGAACGCTAAAGTTCTACCCGGGTATTGGATATTTTACGTATAGTATCGAGAAGATTGTAGGCGATATGGGTTTGATCCGATAAAACGGGTTCAATATTAGGATGTCTTACAATGAGGATAGTCATAGAGGAACAATAAATCAAAAGTGAGTTTGAGGTTTTTGATGCTGTATCAATTTGATCTTATAAAAGAGAACTTTTGAATTCAATATTAAAGATAAAACGCAAAGCAAAGGCCCTTTTCTGTAACTGAGTTATATTTTAAATAAATGGTGTGTGAAATGTGAGAAAAACATTAAACTGTCTATAATGCGAGGCTCCTATCAAGGGAGAATCTCACCCTGTAAACAGAAGAATAAAATAAGATAAGAAGAAATCTGACAAAGCATAAAATATGACAATCTAAAAGGTTCACAGGTCTTGTACCTGCTAATAGCCAATACAGAGGAAAAACTGCAAACGATATAGATGGCTAAAGATTTATCACCACAGTAGAGGTTTTACTAAATTTCAATGAAGCATTCATCAGACATATATATAAGCGAAATGAAATTGAATATGAAATCACAGAGAAAACAAACTCATAACACAGTCTTGACGGAATCAGGAGTCTTCGGATTGCTTTGTATTAATGCTCAAAAAGGAGATAGCCTCTATTACAATTGACAAAAAAGGTCTAGCCCCGTTTCTCTCTTCAAAGTGTATATTTATACAAATTTCTATATGTTGGAATCTCAATCGTTCTAGAGGTTTTCAGTTACAAACAAATGAGATTAAACATTTCAACTCTTTGTCTCTGTCATTATTTGGTACCGGAAACTTACCCCTTCGCATGCCCGGTGCAAGTTACACACTTCTCCACTAGCTGAGATATCAACTTAGAATGTTCTGCTTGATTATTTGCCTCAAAAGTGTAACAATCCTTCAACAATTGTGGAAACTTTCCTTCCACCTATTGGTCTCTGGCACTGATAGAACATAATTGTACACTCAGTTTAATTAGCCATTTATCTATTTGGAATATATCCGTCTGGGTTATTTGTGATATTTCAGCCAACTCTCTTTCTTCATTTTCCTTGATATTGAGCAGATTCTTGGTTGTATTGATCCGGCCTAGTATCTCAGTGCTGCTTTAACCATTGAAACCCAACCAACTTCCATCTAGAGAACCAAAAGTTTCTTCACAAGATTTTCTTACCTATTTAGCTTGTTGTCTGCCTTCTGATATGTTACGCTCCCATTCTTTCAACAAGATGTTACCTCGGGTCTGCTCTGGGATGGAAAACCTGGAACTACTTCCTGTTTCCCTTTTCGCCATGTGTTGTTGGGAAATAATACCCTACGGACTAGAAAGCTAGGGCTAAACTTGCATGTAGATCATGACCCTAAAGAAATCACTTTTAACCTATCACCCCAAAACTCAAACCCCTTTTTCACATGCATACATGGAAAGAACCTACTAACCTTTTTACTGATGTTTGGTGTAGATCATTCGTTGCACTTTGTTCTCTTTCTTGCGCCGCTCCTTCCAAAGACAATCTTACAATCAAGACAAAACACTACGCATGCATGCTATTTTTCTACTTGAGGGTTAGAGATTAAGCATAAATCAAATAAATCATACAAAACTCATGCATTGGGACGGGAAAAGTATTCTTTTATTAATCTCAAGA